>JAJIBD010006504.1:0-75979 GCA_021461705.1 Cryptotis parvus | reverse complement strand
AGAAGGTGGAACTACAACCCCCCAGAAGTCCGAGCGGAACCGGAAGTAAGCGGTCATTTTGAACTCTCACACCGGCCTGTCTGCATCTCAGGTACCCTACCTCCCTGGGGTGTGTGGCTGGCCGGGCGGGCGCCTGGGGCCGTGGTAGAGCCCCGGGACTCGGCAGAAGGTGGAACTACAACCCCCAGAAGTCCGAAGCGGAACCGGAAGTAAACGGTCATTTTGAACTCTCACACCGGCCTGTCTGCATCTCAGGTACCCTACCTCCCTGGGGTGTGTGGCTGGCGGGGTGGCGGCGCACCGCTGGCCGCTTATTAATAGAAAAAACTAGGAATTTCCACACCAAGGGAAGGTAATACCCTCAAGAAAAAAGAAACAGTACACCAGAGGAATCTATCCCTGAACACCACAACACCATGGGGAAACAACGCAGATCCCCAGCTCGAAAGAACAGATGAAGGAATCGACCCTGAAGACTCAAAAAAGAATACAGATGTGCATGATCTCTCTGACAGTGAAATCAGAGAAGAAATTGGTAGGATGTTTAAGGAGCTCAACGAAAAAATTGAGCAGATGTCCAATAAAATACAGGAGAACATAAACGAAGCAGTTGAAAGGGCTGTCAATAAACTACGGGAGGAAATGAGAGCAGAAATGAGAACCATGCAAATAGAAATATCATCGCTTAAAAACTCAGTAGACGAAATGAAAAAACACAATCGGGGCTCTGAATAGTAGGATGACAGCAGCGGAAGAGAGAATCAGTGAGACTGAAGATGAGCTGCAGAAAGCACTCAGAGATCTACATAAGATGGAAAAAGACCGGATAATGGATCAGCAACGAAACAGAGAACAATGGGATGAAGCCAGGCGGAACAACATAAGAATCATAGGAGTCCCAGAGGGACAGGAAAGTAACCCCAAGGAAATTAAAACAGTTAAAAACATCCTGGCTGAAAAGTTCCCCGAGTTAAAGGACGAAGGCATCCAGATCCAAGAAGCCCGACGCGTACCAGCAAGAAGAGACCCCAATAGAAAGACCCCAAGACACATCCTAGTCAAAGTAATGGATGCCATAGACAGAGACATAATTCTTCAGGCAGCAAGATCAAAGAAGGAAATTGTATACAAAGGAGCATCCATTCGACTTTCAGCAGACTTCTCAGAAGACACCCTCCAAGCCCGAAGGCAGTGGTGGGATATAGTGAAAAAAACTTAATGAAATGAATGCCTCAGCAAGAATTCTTTATCCGGCTAAACTCTCGCTCAGATTTGAAGGACAGATATACAACTTCTTGGATAAACAACAGCTTAGGAACTTTGTAAAATCAAAACCAACCTTAAAAGAAGGACTGAAAGATCTACTATAAGACGAGACATAACCCAAAAGAACAACCAACCTATTCAGAAAGATGGCACAAAATCCCATGACAATAATTTCTCTCAATGTCAATGGTCTAAATGAACCAGTTAAGAGACACAGAGTGGCACAATGGATCAAAAAATTGAATCCGACATTCTGCTGCCTGCAAGAAACACACCTGAACAATCGGAGCAAAGACAGGCTCAAAATAAAAGGCTGGAAAACAATCCTTCATTCAAACAACCCATCCAAAAGGCTGGGGTAGCCATACTGGTATCTGACAACATAGACTTCAGGCTGAAGAAGGTCAGAAGGGACAGTGAAGGTCACTTCTTAATAGTCAAGGGATGCATATATCAGGAAGAAATCACGCTATTAAACATATATGCACCCAACGAGGGGCCAGCAAAATACCTAAAACAACTACTAATAGACTTCAAAGAAGACATTGACAACAACACAATTGTAGTTGGAGACTTCAACACTGCTCTATCAACCCTGGATAGATCAACAAGATTGAAACTTACCAAGGAAATACTGGCCCTTAAAGAAGAGATGGAAGAAAGAGGGCTGGTAGATATATACAGGGCATTTCACCCCCAAAAAGCTGAATACACTTTCTTCTCCAGTGCCCACGGAACATACTCCAAAATAGATCACATGCTGAGCCATAAATCATACCTCCATAAAATCAAGAAGATAGAAATTGTGCCAACTACTTTTTCAGACCATGAGGCACTGAAAATAGAAGTTAATTGTACACAAAAACGGAGACCAATACCAAGTACCTGGAAACTAAACAGCTCACTGCTGAACAACCAGCAAGTCATAAAAGAAATCAAAGAGGAAATCCAAAGATTCCTGGAAACAAATGAGACTGAAGACACGAATTACCAGAACTTGTGGGATACAGCAAAAGCAGTGTTAAGAGGCAAGTTCATAGCTCTTCAAGCATTTATCAGAAAAGAAGAAAAGGCCATCATAAACAATCTGACTTCACAACTTAAGATCTTAGAGAGTGATCAACAAAAGGAACCCAACCCAAGCAGAAAGAAAGAAATAATAAAACTTAGAGCAGAAATCAATGAGATGGAATGTCAAAAAACAATCCAGAAGATCAACGAAACCAAAAGCTGGTTCTTTGAAAAAAATAAACAAGATTGACAAACCACTTGCAAGACTTGTAAGAAAAGGAAAAGAGAGAACCCAAATAAGTAGAATCAGAAATGAAAACGGGGACATCACAACAGAAACCACAGAAATTCAAAAGATCATCAGAGATTACTATGAGAGCCTGTACGCCACAAAACAAGAAAACCTAGAAGAAACGGACAAATTCCTGAATTCCTATAGCTTCCCAAGTCTGCAACAAGAAGATTTGGAATACCTCAACAAACCTATCTCCATCGAGGAAATAGAATCAGTAATCAAAAGTCTCCCCAAACACAAAAGCCCAGGTCCAGATGGATTCACCAGTGAATTCTACAAAACCTTTAAAGAGGACCTACTCCCAATTCTTTTTAAGCTCTTCCGGCAAATTGAAGAAACAAAAACACTCCCAAATAGCTTTTACGAGGCACATATCACCCTGATACCCAAAGCAGACAAAGATGCCACCAAAAAGGAAAACTACAGACCAATCTCCCTGATGAATACAGATGCTAAGATCTTCAACAAAATACTAGCAAATAGATTCCAAAGAGTCATCAAAAAGATTATACACCATGACCAAGTGGGATTCATCCCGGGAATGCAAGGATGGTTCAACATTCGCAAGTCAATCAACATAATACATCATATCAACAAAAGAAAAAATAAAACCATATGATCATATCAATAGATGCAGAGAAGGCATTTGACAAGATCCAACACCCGTTCATGATGAAAGCTCTCCGTAAAATGGGGATTGAAGGAACCTTCCTCAAGATAATCCAGGCCATCTACTACAAGCCCACAGCGAGCATCATTCTCAATGGGGAAAAACTGAAAGCCTTCCCCTTAAGATCAGGGACAAGACAAGGCTTCCCACTCTCACCACTTCTATTCAATATAGTACTGGAAGTACTTGCTATAGCAATCAGGGAAGAAAAAAGACATTAAGGGCATCCAGATAGGAAGGGAAGAAGCCAAGTTATCACTATTTGCAGATGACATGATATTATACCTGGAAAACCCAAAACTCTCTACCAAGAGGCTCCTAGAAATAATACATTCCTATAGCAGAGTAGCAGTGTACAAAATCAATACACAAAAGTCAATGGCCTTCCTATATGCAAACAGCAAAAGAGAAGAAAGGGACATTAAAGAAACTATCCCATTCACAATTGCGCGCATGAAAATCAAATAATTAGGAATCAGTTTGACAAAGAATGTAAAGGATCTCTACAAAGAAAACTACAAAACGTTACTTCAGGAAATAAAAGAAGACCTGAGGAAATGGAGACATATTCCCTGCTCATGGATCGGAAGGATCAACATTATAAAGGTAATACTCCCTAGAGCTTTATACAGATTCAATGCGGTCCCTATAAAGATACCCATGATGTTCTTCAAAGAAATTGAACAAACACTTCTGAAATTTGTATGGAATAATAAAACTCCACGAATAGCTAAAGCAATCCTTGGGAAAAAGAAGATGGGAGGTATCACTTTCCCCAACCTCAAGCTCTACTACAGAGCAGTTGTAATTAAGACAGTGTGGTATTGGTATAGAGACAGACCTGTAGACCTATGGAATAGAACTGAGTATCCTGAAACACATTCTCAAATATACAACCACTTAATCTTCGATAAAGGAGCAAAAAATATTACGTGGAGCAAAGAAAGCCTCTTCAACAAATGGTGCTGGGAAAACTGGGCAGCTACATGTAAAAAAATGAACTTAGACCTCCTTCTAACGCCATGCACAAAAGTCAGATCAAAATGGATTCTAGATCTCAACATCAGACATGAATCTATAAGGTACATCGAAGAAAACATAGGAGAAACGCTCTACGACATCGAAACGAAAAGTATCTTTAAAGATGACACACCACTGACCAAGCAAATGGAAGCAAAGATAAACAAATGGGATTATATAAAACTAAAAAGCTTCTGCACTTCAAAAGAAACGGTGACCAAGATACAAAGACAATCCACAGAGTGGGAAAGGATATTCACCCAATACCCATCTGACAAGGGGTTAATATCCAGGATATATCAGGCACTGGTAGCACTCCACAAGAAAAAACAGCCAACCCCATCAAAAAATGGGGAGAAGAAATGAACAGAAGCTTCCAAAAAAGAAGAAATTCGAATGGCCAAAAGGCATATGAAAAAGTGTTCTTCATCTTTAATCATCAGGGAGATGCAAATCAAAACAACAATGAGGTACCATCTCACACCACAGAGACTGGCACACATCCAAAACAGCAAGAACAACCAGTGCTGGCGTGGATGTGGGGAAAAAGGGACTCTGATCCACTGTTGGTGGGAGTGCCGACTGGTCCAGCCCTTTTGGAAAACAATATGGGCATTCCTCCGAAAACTAGATATTGAGCTCCCATTTGATCCAGCAATAGCACTCCTGGGAATATACCCGAGAGACCGAAAAACACATAGCAGAAACACTATCTGTACTTCTTTATTCATCTCTGCGCTACTCACTATAGCTAGAATCTGGAAACAACCTAAATGCCCGAGAACAGAGGACTGGCTAAAGAAACTGTGGTTCATCTACACTATGGAATACTATGCGGCTGTCAGAAAAGATGACATTATGAAATTTACCTGCAAATGGAGGGACATGGAGACTATCATGCTGAGTGAAATTAGTCAGAAGGAAAAGGACAGATATAGAATGACTGCATTCATTAATACGACATAAATAGATACCAGTGTTTTACTAAATGTGGGAAATGGTAATGGCAGATTAAGACTCACCATTGAATATACACAAAGAGACTTAAGTGATAAACTCTAAATACCTGCAGGGCTAGCCACAATGTGTAAAATAAGAGGCAGAGAGATGCAGAGACAGAGAGAGAGAGAGAGAGAAAGAGAGAAAGAGATGAAACAGGGCTACCTGCTGTTGAGGCAGCCTGGGGGGTGGGCAGGAGGGGTTGGGGTACATTGGTGGTGGAAATGGGGCACTGGTGGAGGGATGGGTGCTGGTATACTGTATTACCAAGAACCAATTATGATCACCTTTGTAATTGTATGTTTCACTGTGGTATAATAAAAAATTAAAAAAAAAAAAAAAAAACGAAAGACCATGTACTTTTTCTTTTCTTAGACTTTACTCTCTCTCAGACCAAATCTGAAAGCCAACCCAAAGGTTATTTTCTGATCGTATTAAAAGTAATCAGTTGTTTCTATCTATGTAAAGCTTTAGCACAAACACAATACAATGTTCACTGCCTTTCATTCTGAGGTCTCTGTGCCAATCTTTACATGAAAATGTAAGTTTTATTATTGTTCAACAGAGAATGTGGAAGCAGTTAGCAATTATTTGAAGCTATTGTCAATTAGAGTATGGGATTTTTTTAAAAGCAAGTTTCTGGGAATACTGGGGCCATGATACCTTTCCCTGCTTTCCTGAGAGTCTTCAGAAAGTACAGTTGGTCAGTACACACTATCACCTATTCCTTGGTTCCATGACCCAATAAGGGACTTGATGATCACCAAGCTAGAGATAGCATCAGACATTCCTGCTTCGGGTTGTTTTCATTCGTTATTCTCCTGAGCTCCAGTTGGACTGTTACAAGGTGCAGAGGCTATGATGGCATCAGAAGGTCTGTGGACCACTTTTGAGTCCCCTCTGTCCTGTGAGGATGCAGCCATATGCCTGTGACCTGAAAGAAGGCATTTCTCCTATAGCACTGGCCCTTTCTTCTTCAACTCCCAGCTTCCAGGACTGGCGAAAGCTGTTTCCTACTTATAAACTACCCAATCTTTGTGTTTGGTTGCAGCAGTTCAAAGATAAGTCTCAGAGTAAGAGAAGTTCAGAACTTTTGCTGGCTGTTGCTTTGAAACTCAGAACTCTGCAGGATATGTTTAAAGCAGTATCAGAGATTATCAAGTTGTATGTTACTTGGTACTTTACTATTAAGAAACCAATTTGATTTTTAAAAAAATTTTGAAACAAAACTTTTTTATTGAAATACATTTAGAAGGAGAAAGAAAAAGAGACAGAGAATGGACTGAAAAAGAAACAAAATAAGGCAAAATAAAACATCTGTGGTTCTGGATATTTGGGGGTTTGTTGTTTGTTTTGGGGTCACACCCAGTGATGCCCAGGGCTTAGTCCTGACTCTGCTCAGGGATCACTCAGAGGAGCATAAAGGAATGCCAGGGGCCGGACCGGGTACACCACATGCCACTCAGGCAAGTTCTCTACACATTGTACTATTCCTCCTGGACTGATTTTTACAGAAATAAAATTCCTGAAGACACCAAATATGTGCAATCAGGAGAGGAATCAGAGCAATGATTTCAGTTTAAAGTGCCTGCGTCCCTTACAGAGCACAGGAGTAAAAAGCTCAGCCAGGCGCTTCTGCGTCTCTTGTGGTGGATTCGACAGCTCCTGCTTCTATCTCTGCCCTCTACCCTGCATCTCGGAGGTGCTGCCTCTGATTCACACACAGACTTTATTGAATTTTTAATGCGGAATTAAATTAAATTAAATTAATAATTCAATTAAAATTATTGAATTTTAAACCGGATCCCACGGGACGTCATGGCCGCCCACCTACAACATTGTCAGACTTCTTCGTCCAAGACCCTGAACAAATGGTTTGAGGCTATTTGTATTCCTGAAGCAAGCATATGCCATTGGGCTACACTGGCACGTGATAGAGTCAAATGGAAATGTTACTGGTGCCCGCTCTAGCAAATTGAACGAATAACGGGATGCCACGTGATCAATTAGAGTACGGGACTTTTTAAAAGCAAGTTTCTGGGAACACTGGTGCCATGATACCTTTCCCTGCTTTCCTGAAAGTCTTCAGAAAGTACAGTTGAACAATAACACTATCACCTATTCCTATTCCTTGATTTCATGACACAATAAGGGACTTGATGATCACCAAGCTAGAGATAACATCAGACATTCCTGCTTGTCAGATAATTCTGAGGAATATGCTTGTCAGATAATATGCTTATCAGATAATTCTTCGGGATTATCTGACAAGCATATTAATCCATTTTGCTTTTAGATGACTAAACACATTCTATGATAATGTTATCACTTATTTTCATTGCCAGAATTGCACATCAAGATTTGACTGTTTTTGACATATAGATGTGACTTCAACACATTGTGAAAATGCAATAGGTGTGTCCGTAGAAGAGCCTGGCAAGCTACCCGTGTTGTATTTGATATGCCAAATACCAGTAACAATTATAGACCTCATTCCGAATGGATTGAGGCTCTTTATGTTCCTGGAGCAAGCAGATGCCCTTGGGTTCTACTAGCATGAGACAGGACATATAGAGATGTTACTGGGGCCCGCTCGAGCAAATCGATGACAAACCGGAAGACAGTGACAGACAGTGTAGAAGAGAGGGAGAGGGTGGGCTGCAGGAAAGGGGAGGAGAGAGAGAGAGTGAGAAAGAGTGTCAAGGACTTCTTCCCGTTTCTTTACCAGATTTACTACTGTGAACAGCTCGATGCAGGGACTTACATTACTCTTAAGCTTTACTGAATGGAGAAAAGGAAGTGAAATAAAACTTGGCACCTCCTAGTGTGATTTTTCAGGAATGATTAAATCCCCCCAAATAAGCTGTAGTCTATTTAATACACTATCTACAAAGCCTAACAGAGCCTCTGGGAGTGCAGTTCCAACTGTAGCTATAGGAACAATGGGATTCTATAGTGAGATAAAAGTATAGGAAAAAGCAAAGATTATGTTGACAGCATTTAACAATACAGATGAAGTCTTTCCTGACAATCGTTCTATTCTCTCTTATGTTCTTTGCACAGAAATAGAAAACATATATTTTGAGATGGAATTCAATATTGCCAAGGTTCATCTGTCACTTCCCTTTGCAGCATTTTCTTAAAATATCTCACAGGTATGTTTTATTGCTTACAAACGAGCAGTTGCTAGTATTTCTTTCAATTTACTTATCTCAGAGTCTGCAGCCAGTCCTCCAAAACTGCATGACAGTCTTCGTGTGCTTGCCTGATAATGAACATAACCCCACATTTAAACTAATCAGGTCTGTGTGTACATATGGAACGATAATGTGAAAGACTGTTTGGGGTCGTCATTTGGGGAAATTTTTAGAATGAGCTGGAGGAGGGTTCTTCCTATTTATTGCTATTTTGTGAGCAGAAAGTTCTGAATAATCTGACAACAACTAGAGAAATATTTTTGGGGGTGCTTCCGAGCAGTGCTCAGGCTGCCTGGAGACCACTCCCCTGGACCGGCAAGAGACTCAGTGCTGCGACACAGCAAGGCTTGGGCTCTGCCACTCAGGGGACCAGCAGAACACCCAGGAGCACTGGCTACACTCTGAACTTGGGTCACACACGGTGCGTGTGAGTGTCAAGCTACATCTCAATAATTCTAGCCACTGGCTCTCTAGAATTCCTTAGTAATACAACCCTTTTGAAAATTCAATAGAAAGCAACATTCACCTACTAAATGCCTTTTCAGAGTCAGTTCTCTGAGACTCTGAAACATTTCAAAAGTGCAAGGCACAGAGAAACACCCTGAGTTTCCTGCCATTCCCATCTTCAGAAATATACAAGACATGAAGCATCTCCTCCAAGGGAAACTTCTGGTATCCACACAGCCACATCCCCCTTGCAGACGAGATAATCAGCTTCCTTTCCAAAATAATTGCACCAATACTTCTGTCTTCCAATTTCTGTCTCATTTGCAGTCCTGAGAGCAGATTCTCTCTGCTCACGGCCATAATGAATTCGCCTGCACAAAACTCTGAAAGCATAAAATGTGCTATAAAGATTTCTGCAGAACTATTTATGTTTTTCTCCCTCCAAGTTTGTATAATATTTTCTCCTGATTAATGGAACAGCCCACACTAATCATTCCTTGTGGATGCTTATCAAACATTATTTTCCCATAGATAAAAAAACAAGCTGCAAAGCAGCACGCACTGAAGAAATGTTTGTCTGGTGAGGTAAAATGGCCTCAAGACCCTCTGCAACTCTTAATTAATCCTCGAACCAATACACAATTAAGCTGATATGAGAAAATCTTTTAAAAGTGCAAAACATGTTTTTTCCAAAGATGGCAAATAGCATTTTAAGTTATTTAAAATCCCAAATAATATTTTACAGTCCAGCTAGTCACTGGGATTTAAGTTGTGTACCCAGACTTGGTCACAATGCACATTTTCGAGGGTTCACATCACTTAGATACAATATCCCTACAGCTCTCTTTAAGCAATCTCTTTTAGTGGAGAAGCAGCCTATGAGAAGTGCACAAGCAGCCTATGAGAAGTGCAGTTTCGTGCAACTTATTAATAAGCTGCACCTCTCATGACAAGTGCAGTTCCCTGCAACATATTAATAAACTGCACCTCTCATGAGAAGTGCAATTCCCCTGCAACATATTAATAAGCTGCATCCCTCTATTTCTTATAAGAATTATTCCTTTTCATTAGTATTTTGAATAAAATACCTATAAACACTTGGGGGTGTCACTATACAAAATATTCTATCTTTTCTTACACAAATACTGTTTATGTCACTGGAATGCTTTGGGAATTTTGTTTAGATAAAAGTTTTTTGATATGCAGAGATTGTTTTCATGAAAATAGACTTGAAATTAGTTTTAATTGCTATATTATATGTTAATGCTTTTGTATATAATGGACTTCTGCTTAAGAGGAACAGAGAGATAAAGGATGATAACTAGGTGTTAGCAGACCGTGACCTGGTGTTACATGCTCGGGGTGGGCAAGCTCCTTGTAGAAGGCAGGTTGATATTGGCTTTGTGCCCAGCTGGAGCACGTCAGCGAACACCTACAAACCCATGAGACTTTGTTTGCAAGCAGATGCAATGAATTAAAAAGGCCAGCTCTCTGGGAAGCTGGCAAAGCCCCTTTCAGGAACAGGTTACGGGTTCAGTATTTACACCAGTTCCTTGGTGTGGATTCCAAGGATGGCAGCAGGAAACGGCTCTGGTCAGAATCAGCTTCTCTGTTTCTGTAGTCCCAAGGGACCTTCGAATGCCAAGTGGACTGGATTTTAGAAATTGACACCAGGAGCTTAGATAGCGAGCAAAAGAATGGCAGTGTTAGCTGTGTTCAAAACTCGGGGAGATGTTGAGATTTCCTTCCTACTCTGCAGTGGATTACGTGAGAAGCTGTCTCAGCTTTTACCACCTATTTTGAGGTGGAATTTCCTATCCCTGGACATACATATCTCCCAGAAAGGAGGATTAGTTAGGAGTTACTGTTGTGTTATCTCTCCGGTGTCAGTTACTCCTTACTCCAGAAAACGTCCACTGAATAACGAGGACATCCATGATGGACACATGATGGACTGCGTGCCCACTGGTGTTGGCCAGTATTCTAGCTACCAACACCTTCACAGCAATTGTTACAGCACTGACCAGAAATCTGGGAACTGTCGCTTAACCATGCTGACAGAATGTTACCCAGCACATTTCCTGTCTATACTACAACCCTTGCATTTGCTAATTCTTAAATTCATGTTTCTTCCATCCAAAGACAAGAAGGATGCTCTTGGCAAGGACATACATAAATCAATTTGAGTTCAACATGCACAATCATGAAATTACAAGGATAAAATATTGCTACAGCAACAGACACATGACACCCTCACAACAGTATTGTTCCTTACTGCCAAATAATTGTGAGCCCAGGTGTGAGCATGACTGGGGAGTAGGCATCAGCACATCACTGATGATGCAAAACTGAACAAGAAATTTAAGAAAAGCAAGTCAGTAGAGTGTCCGATTCCTTTAACTACAAATCCATCAAGAGCTCAAGGGCAATGTGTCCTCTTGCCTTGAAGCAGCATGTGAACACTGTCCCATAAGTCAGGACACATGTGAGAAAGAATGTCATGCACATACACTGTCCCAGAAGTAGGATACACATATAAGAGTACATCAGGCTGCCATAAAGTGCACAGCAGCTGCACATCTTATGGATTTCTCGTGGAAACTTACTTCATAAAGTACCCTGGGACCTCATACAGTGAGTTCATAAGACTTGACACAGCGGCTGTTCCTGGTCGCGGACAACCTCTACAATCACAATGACTCTTTCTACAATCACGGAGTATTTCTTTAGCTCCACTGGGACTTGTCCACAAGTGGACAGAGGCCTCCTCTGACAGTGGTTCACAGAACGATGGAGTAAGAAGGGGACCTGGGGGAGTGGGGAGAGGCCAGAGCAGTCCACCTGGACCCCCAGATGACTCCCAATGTCCTCACCCTAATGACACTCAGAGTGACCTGCTCTCTGATTGGATGACTCAGCTCGTCAGGAAAGGGCACACTCAGATCCCTTCTCTGGAGAGCTCTCTCAGGGAACTCATTCTTCTCTGATCTCTGGAAGTCATTGAGAACTTTACTCTCCTACAATCTAGAGATCATATTTCTGTCCTTATGGCCCTGTGGTGTCCCCTGTTTCTGTCTCTTCCTCTGTGTCCACTCAGACACATACAAACACTTGCAACTATATGTCCACACTAACATCACACTCAGTACTGGAGCATGTACAAACATCCGCACAGTCTCACACATACACACTTCAGCATGTTTTAAGCATGTTTTGTCTGCTGACTGTAGACATAGCCAGGCTCGGCCAGCCATCCCAACCATGAATCTGTGCTTCTGACCTCCTTGAATGCATGTTGTATAAACATCTATCACTCAACTCAATTTCCAGCTGAAAAGCCAAAGTCAACGTGTCAGTTCTTTGTGCATGACATTTTGTGTTTGTTTGTATTTGGAGAAACAAACCCCACATGTTCAGGATTTACTCTAGGCTCTGTTCTCAGGGATAACTACTGGATATTTGAGGGACCATGTTTGGTACCAGAATTAAACCCTGGTCAGCCCAGTGCACTACAAATGCCCACCTATATTGTCTCTACAGACCCAAGTTTTAAAAGAAAATTCTTAAATAGTACTAATAAATTAGTATTGGGGTAAGGCTAGGTAATAGCCTGTGTGTTCCTGAAGCTGTGCGGTATGACATAGTCAACACATTTCCATTGAACAGAGAAAGAGAACACAGAGACAGTCAGGAGACAGAGAAGATGGGGGTTCACCTGCTCTGTCCATTGTCAGTCATTTCTCCATAGAAAATTGTGGACCCCAAAGACAAGGGAAAAACAGTCCAGGCTTTATGGTCAAACCTATGAAGGAAGCCTGGGTAATTTTGAGTCTCATTATTGGCAAAGGGATGAAGTCTATAGTCACAAGGACAAGAAAGCCAATGATAACAAGTTTAGGAAGAAACTGAAGCATGAATTTGGGACCAGTGAACACTGAAGTTAAAGCATAGTTAGGAGGATTGATACAGCCAAGTCACAGAAGGCTCCTAATGGTACAGCACGTTAAAGGGGAGGCTTAGTAAATCTGTCTTCAGCTTGGAATAGGAGTGTCTATGGAATTATGGAATGTCTTTCCTTTGTACATCAAATACTATGCATATGTGTTTACTATATTAGACTTAGGGAGTCTATGAAGATTAATTTGAACTGGCACTTTTTTGAAAATTAAACTCCAATTTAATTTTCCTTGTTGGATGACAAATTAGTTAGATCTGTCATCAAACAAGGAACCATATGGGGATTTTGGGGATTGAACCTGGGTTGGTCACATGTAAGACAGGTGCCCTACCCACTGTACCCACTCCAACTCCTAGAATTCAATTTTTACTCTTCATTTTTTTGTCCCAACATTTACAACAGTTAGGAATTTTTAAAATCCTATGCATAATGTCATGCATAATATCTCACAGACATGGGGCAGAGCTGTTACTTGCTCTCCCTGTGCCCAGGCGCTCATGAAGTGCCCAGAAGGGATGACGGGTTCTAGCACTGGCCCGCCACCCCAGCAGAGCCTTGCAACAAGCCAGATGACCCCCACTCCATGAGGGCCTCCATTTTCCACATCTGGACTTCTCTCTCGTCAGAACTCCACCCAGCAGACCAGCCTATCACAGCCCGGCTCACGTGGCCGCTTGTGGCCATGCGGTTCATCAATAAATGCTGGACTTAGAGATGACTACAGGAGTATGCTACCTGCACGGCAGAGCCTGGCAAGCTACCAGTGTTGTATATGATATGCCAAATACCATTAACAATTATAGACCTCATTCCAGAATGGATTGAGGCTCTTTATGTTCCTGGACCAAGCAGATGCCCTTGGGATCTACTAGCATGAGACAAGACATATGGAGATGTTACTGGGGCCCGCTAGAGCAAATCGATGATGAATGGGAAGACAGTGATACAGTGAAGACAGTGAAATTCCAAATCCTAACATGTCTCATCATTGTTTTAACTTGCACCTTCATAGCTATATTCTTATGCTAGATAGGTGAAGGGGGTGTCAATATGTCTGATATTTATGAGAAAAATAAGATTTTTAGAAAAAAGTTTATAATGCAACTAATTTCATACCAATATCAATAACAACTATAACTATACATTAGCAACATGACTTTGCTAATAGTATTTATTAAGCCTACATTTGTCTTAAGTGATTAATAATTGGTCTAAAGAGTTTAGGTCCACTATCCTAAGAAGTCAAACTATTTACAGACTAGTTCAATATTGACACATTATTTTCTGATAACAAATGGAGAAAAATGTCACTTCCAAGAACATTATTTTTCTTATTTCTATTATATTTAAATTTCGCATGTTTCTTTAAAATGGAAGGGAAAATTAATTAAAATGTATAGTATTTTCTTCACTATTTCAATCTTGTTAAGTTTGTTATTCATTCTCTGTCAAGTAACAAATTAATTCTCTATCAAGCTAATTGTCTTGTACTATAGGCCATTAAATCAATAGCAATTCTCAAATTGGTATTTGACTTCAACAGTTCTGTCAATAGTCACAATAAACTCTTCTGATTGTTATATTGAAATGATCATCTAGTAGAAAGTACAGTGTGTACCAGATTAAATGCCATACTAATTTCTCTTAATTAAATTGCTGTACAATGTTATTAAGACCGATATTTTCTGCTGTTTCTCTCATATTCTTCTATTACTAATTGATGGGGAAAGGACAATGGAAGTGAATTATTTTCTCTGGAACGTTTAACCCCAGAATGCCTTAGTTTAAACTTTGTAGTTTTTACATTGTTGGATTACTTCACGCCCTAGCTAGGTCTGGGTCTTTGCTGCTTTAGCCATTTACATATCTTTAGGTGGACCAGAGCTTATCTGAAGAGATCTCTCTCTTATGTGAACACTGAAAGAGGGTGTGGCAGAGATAGGTGAGTGGGTTTGGATTTGGCTCCAGATTAATGACTCCTGGAATCTCATTATAATTTCTACTATGAATCCAGCACGATCTATATTGAATATTATTTCCTTTTACTCCTCCCCCATGGGCCCAGCATGGGATTGGACAGTACCAGGAAGCGTCACTCTGGCTACCTTGTGACCACACTTTTAGGAAATTAGCTTTTACTAAAGATCAAAGGTAAGGTCATGCTAGTTGTCTGTAAGGCTTCCCAGTAAACAAAGAGCAGAGCACTTAGAAATTGCCCTGGAGCAAAGCAGAGGAGACAGAGGACCTTGTGGGGACGGAGATATCAATTCAGCATGGGGACATGGTCTGAATTATGACATGATCCCTCATGATAATACATCCTTAGATACTAAATTTTGGGTGTAATTCTTTAAACCAGCCCCTTCTCTAGGTGTTTGCATAGGAGCTGATCTGACGGGGCCGGAGGCGATAGCCCAGCGGGTAGGGCGTTTGCCTTGCACGCGGCAGGCTCATGCCGGCCAGGGTTCGATCCCCGGCATCCCATATGGTCCCCCGAGCACCGCCAGGAGTAATTCCTGAGTGCAGAGCCAGGAGAAACCCCTGAGCATCGCCGGGTGTGACCCAAAAAGCAAAAAAAAAAAAAAAAGGAGCTGATCTGAAAGGCAGGCAGCATTGTAGGAGATGTAAGAGATGCAAATGCAGGCAGCATTTGCATCTCTTAAGCCTGAACCAAAGGTGTTGCCCATCGGAAATCTGCACCTAAAAGCTGGTTTTGATCTTTGTGATGCTGCCTTGCCCAGGAGAAAAGTTTGAACGTTTGCTCTTTCTTTGGTCCACTGGGAGAGACAAAGGTGCTGACTTGGCGAAGAAGCACACATGTATACGTGTGTGAGGGACATCTTGATCAGAGCACATGGTCAGGGCAGCCCATCAGTAGCTCTGGGTCTGGGGAAGTTGGTTGCCCGGAGTAATTGTAGAAGAGTGTGTTTAACTGTTTTGAATTGTTTTGGACTGAACTTGTGGGCTTTGTTCATCAGTTGTTGGCCCCTGAGCATGACCAGGAACTCAAATCCTGATATTGTGGACGTTCCATTCAGCTCCCTGACACCACATGATCACAGCAAAGGTCTGGGAGTGGGTGGTAGTCATCTTGGAGGGGCTGGAAAGATAGCACAGTGTATATGTTGCAGGTGGACCCCACGGGTGACTTATGTGAGGCAGGAAGGAGAGAGAGATGGTCGCTTTCTCCCCCAGCCGCCTCTGCCACCCGGGACCCGCTGGGCAGGCTAAGGACTGATAAAGTCTGCGATGAGCCCCTGAGCCCCACCAGCCCCACGAGGTGGCCGTCAAGCCACGCCTGAGGTCCGCTTGATCTCTAGGCACGGGAGTTAATCCCCACCACCCGAGGTTTCTCGGGGAGCCACGGACTCAGGCTGGAGCGAGGAATTGCTCTTTGCAGGAAAGGAAAGTCAGTCCTAGGCCTTACCCAGGTCTGCCTCAAGGTTCTTGTCTTCCTCGCAGAAAAAAGAATTTTCAGGAGTCGACGAGCAGTGAAGTAAAATAGGTTTTATTGAGGAGGTCTTAGGTGAGGGGGGAGGGAGAGAAAGAAAGGAAAGAGTAACGCGCTCAAGGGAGAACGCGGGCTGCTCTAAAGGCGGAGAGCGCGAGTAAAAGAGAGAGTACACATCTCAAGAGGGGAGATGCGGGCAACACACGTGCTCAGGCACCACATGTGCGCGCAGGCAACATGTGAGCCCAGGCAGCATGTGCGCTGTCCTTTGTTTAGGACAGCTTTTATAGATTTCTCCCCAAGTTACTCCCCATATGGGGCTTTAACCTTGGTTGCTAGGGCCCCGTTGCCAAGGGGAGTAGACTTTGGGAGTGGTCTTCTGTGAGCTGGGTGCTGGGCGGGAAGGCTGATTTATCTTCCTTAGGAGGGTTAGTTATCTAAAGCCTGTAAAAGGGTCAGTGGCCTATGGGCTTCACACATTCCCTTTTGGCCTTCCCTTCCCCCAGGGTTAATTGTTAATAGTGGTCTTGTCAAGTCTGTTTTCGGGCTTTCAGTCAGGTGTGGCTCTGGATCTCTTCTTCAGGAATTTATTGCCATGTGGCGCCCCCTGTCTACCTGCCTACAACATATAGGCCTTTGCCTTGCACGTGGATTCGATCCCTGACATCCCATATGGTCCCCTGACCACCACCAGGAGTAATTCCTGAGTGAAGAGCCAGGAGTAACCCCTGAGCGTTGTCGGGTGTGACCCGAAAAGAAGAAGTCAGCTAGGGAGCTTTGCTGCTGCTGTCTGTCCAAGGATTAAATACCAGGCTGAATGAACTCTAAGCAGCAGAGACTGGTCTTTAGATGAGCAGCACTTGGACCCAAAGGTCAAGGGATTACTATCGGTTTATTAGATGCTATCTAGGAAATAAATTAAAATAACTCAGTTCTTAGGACCAGAGAATCAGTTCAAGGAACAGAAATTCACGCCGACATGTGGGAGGACCAGGTTCAATCCCTGACACTGTGTGGTTCCCTGCACGCTGCTGGAAGCAGCTCCCAAGCACTAATCTAGGGACAACTGCTAAGCACAGTTGTGTCTGGCTCAAAAACTAAGAGGAAAAATGAAGAAAGAAAATCAATTCAAGTAGCTAGACAATGCTTGCTTGAAAACTATGTCACACTTTGTCTTGATTATATTAATTTGTGATAATTACTTTTTAGCTTAATTTTATCCCTTAATAGTGAAGAATATTGAGTAGAGAGTTGGAAACATACATTAAAGTCTTATCAGTCAAAAAGGCAGGTTAACAGGATGTTTAGCTATTGCTAAACAATTGTATTCTACATCTAAAATTATGATTGTCACATTTTATAATAATTATGTAATTATAATTACTGCATTTGACATTGAAATACGATCACTTCAGAATCTTTAAGGACATGAAACTCCCTCTATGATTATGCAGTTTTCTCTGTATCCATAAACTATGGTGTAAGGTAGATTATTAATATACCTATATATAATTAAATTCAATCTCTGCAATCTATGTATTCTGGAGCAGTGAAATACATCACAAAATCTGTAAGCCTTCATCAAACTCAGGATCTATATTTGTTCCCCAAAAAATAATAAACATATTTTATAAAATCAATCAAATTTATGAGAGTAGCTAAATTTTAAAAATTGATCCTAAATTAAATGTACCTATTTAATTACAAATAAATTTTAAAATGTGTCCTAAAATCAAAACAAAGCTTATATCTCATGAATTCAGAAAATTATCCCAACATAAACAATAATTAAAAATATAGAGGGAATTCACAGTTAAGTAAACACATACTACATTGCTAAGATAAATTAAGACAATAAAACCCCATTGAGGAAGAGTGATAGTACAGTGTGAAGGGCACTTGCCTTGCATGTGGCAGACCAGGATTCGATCCCCATCATTCCATATGGTCCACTGAACACTGCTAGGGTAATTCCTGAGAGCTGGTAGTAACCCCTGAGCATTGCTGGATATGACCCCAAAAAAGCCAAAATATAAGATATTAAAATCACTTTTTGGTTTATTTTCTTTTACTAATTTTTAAAATTTATTTTCTTAATTAAATTATAAAGTTAAATGACAAAATATATATTTGAAGATTAAGAGAAAACTACTGAAATTTAATTTGTGCATGAGTCACACCAAACTGAAATGATTTCACTGCTAACTTTTTTGCCAAGTGCTTATTAGAATGTTCACCAAATAGATGTATATTGAGCTTTGAAATAGTTCTCAAAACATTTCTATGCATTACTATTGTACTGTCTATAATTTCTATTTAGAATAAATGTTGACTACAAGTTAGTGATTATAAAACTGAAATTAATATAAAGATATTAAACCATGCATTTTTAAATAACATTGGGTCAAAGACCGTTTCACTATGAAGATTATAAAAATGTTTATTATGACAATAAAATAACAAAAAATTGTGCGATGTAGATAAAACAGGTATTGTGAGAGAGGTGTATAAGTACAATTAGATCAATTATAAGTTGAATAAAATATCTTTTGCTTTTCAAATCTCAAATATTCTAGAAAAAGCATGCAATGTATTGAAAGAATAGACAGAAAATTGAAAGATAGTGAACCCTTTTTACTTAACTCCCAAACAGAGTGGGCAGAATAATGAATGAGAGGAAGAGCTTTCTGTTGTTTTCATAAGAACTTCAACCCCATCAGATTCGGTCCCTATCTTTGACCTCTTTCAACAACGTTACTCCCTTACAAGTCCTATTTCCCAGTACACATTGAGGAATTGGATTCAGTAAGTGAGTTGGGGCTTTCCAGTTGAGTCTATAACAGAGACCAATAAAAAGATGTACATGGAATCTCAGTTCATGATAGCCTAACACTAGAAAAGTACATAAAGTCATAGGGAGAATCCGTTACCACTTTGTTTATCAGCAAAAATCAAGAAAAGGACTGTTTGGTGATAAAAACGAATGAAGTACGTACACATGGAATAACGCGCATGACTGTTCTGATGAGCAAAAATTAGGCACATCAAGAAGTTCCTGCATGCTGTCTTCACCCCAGTATGCAAAGTACAAGAAAAGGCAAAGAATAACCTACATGTATATCCGTGCAATAGAAGCAATGATTTTTGTCAGGCAGGAAAATACTGATCATGGTTTGTAGACATATTGCCTTTCTCCAGGAGCCGAGAGAAGAAAGGCTATATGTCTAATCAAAAGGGACTCTACAGGTTTTATCATGTACTTCCACACTCAAGTGTTGGGGTCTTAGTCCTCAAGATCTTATAGGGAATGTCTTTTGGAGAAAGAAAGCACCTCGCCCAAAGCACATAAAACAAAGTGAAGTCATCTGGGTGAGCCTTAAATCAGTCAGACCGGGGTTTCTGTGTGATGAGGGAATTAGGACAGCCAGACCCACAGGCAAGGTCACGCGAGGACAGAGAAAGCAGAGGTGACCGCACAGATACCAGAAACCAGCTCTGAGGAGGCCAGGATAGCAAACGAGCAGCCAGAGGCTTCTATCTCCTTGGCTGTGGCCTTCTGTTAGCATAGTGCTGGGAGACATACAGTTATCTTATTCATTATTGAGCACCAAATATGGAAACTCCCTGTAAAAAGACAATAATCATATTGGGAAGAGATTAAATACAGTGCAGGAAGGAAAGTGAATTCATGACAAAAACCACTGCGTGCTGAAATGTCATTGAACAGATTGGACACTGATGTCTGCTCAGAAGCCATTGGTTTCCTAAAACGGTCTCTATTAATAGAAGATTAAGATGGAAAAGTAATCAAGCTTCTTTTGAACCATAGCTAAAACTCATTCCCAGGTTTATTTGAGTTGTAATTGTATATATATCAAAATATAAAAGACAATGTGAAAGAGTTTCTCTTAGTTTGGGCAGAAAAACATTTCTAAGAAAAGGTTCAATAACTGTAAATTACAAAAGAAGAGAATGATGCATCTGAGAATATTAATCTTTGTAAATTATACAGTCAAGCACAAATCAAATGGAAGTAGAAGCTATACACCCGATAAGACAGCTTTGCCCCATATGACAAAAATATTACTATCTTCAATCTAAGAGTTTAGTATTTCCTACATAAATTATGTCAGTGATTATACTATTAGAAGTTTAACACACAAGCCCATGGAAAACTGGGCAAAGAAATTATATTTTACAGCATAGAAAAGAAGGGTCCATATGCATGAATATCATTAGATTATTCTTTAATTGGGGAAATTAAAATTAAAACCTGAGATAACATTTTATGATCTCCAGAGGGCAAATACCATAAAATCTGAGAATGGCCAAGGTATGAAAGGATGCGTACCATCACAGATCTTCCACGTTGCTGTTGTGAGTCCAATCATACTCTCTGAAAAGAGCTTGCTGTGATGACAAAGTTGATGTTGGCCAATTGTAGTTGTTCAGTCTCTCAGTGATATAGTGGGAGCTTTGTGTGAGGACACAAGGAGAGAATGCCCCAACTACACAACTTGTCAAAGCATTCATGAGACTAGGGGATAAGAAAGTGAGACCAGTGAATTAGAATAACAGCCTGAGCATGCTGCAATAGTGCATGGAGAAGCAAGGCTCCTCGCTCGTGTCGACATCATTTTGTCTGTACGTGTTGAGTGAGGAAATACTGAATAACATCAGTGTCCACAACTCACATTACTTCAAACACAGGAAAACACTGAAGTAAAGCAGCAGGAATATAAGTGAAATAGTCGACATCTGTACTAAGCTATTGACAGCAAGCTAAAGCCATGCAAGGCCTCCAAAGAACCTCATTGCTCTCATCAAGTCTTACACTGCTGTTAAAGTTTGCACTTGAACTTTGGAAATTGCACTGATTTTTATTAAAAATAGCTTCTAATCAACATGCAATGGAATGTGTTTTATGTAGATCTAGCTAGGACTGTTGAACAACCATTCATATTAGTTTGTTTCAGAACAATTATCTATGGAGTCTGTGTTACTAGGAATTTATAGTGCATCAAGGTAACAATTTAGTTAGTCTGTCTCTACAGGGTGTAGAATGTTTAAAATTTTTACTGAAGTTCTATAAGGTAAAAGCGGTTCCGTTCTAAAACAGCACAAAAGATTATAATTCCTAGTCTTAAAGAAACCATCTTTCTGTTGCATGCTTGAGTAGATTCTATAGCAAGAGAAAGTCAAGATTTGCTATTAAAACATTAAAAATTAAGGGGCAAAACATTTCCACAAAAGTGTTTAGAGTAAATAAAAATCTCACCTTAGACTTTCTGCCTGCTCTACATTTTTTCCTCTATGGGGATCAGGGATTACTCTTATTTACACTAGAAATGTCAAGTTCAAAAGTACGACTTAAATAACTTATTTCTCATCTACATAGTGTGCACCTTCCTTTAATGTGTCCCTGAAACACTTTTTACTTCATATACTGCATTTTTATCATCCTATATAAGTCCTGAGTAGCAGTCAACATTCCATTTATTAAATATCAGCAGTGTTTGCTCACATTTTACAAAAAGCCTTTTGCTTCTATTAATGAATTTTGGGCAGTTAATAATACTTACATTTAAAAAATGCTGCAAATATTCTTGTATGTCATCAAATTGTTCTTCCAAAATACTTTTGTTATATTTATTACTCAGACATATATGCACACATATTCTAACCTTTACTGAATTGCAGAACATACAATTCTTAGAAAGAGAAAAGAAAGAAGAGAGGTTGGGAATTCTAATTCACCAGGAAAATAAAGATTTTTGGTCAGCATTCTCTCTTCTAAAAGGCAATCTCAGAATTTTAGCCCTGGATCTATTCCAAAATAGAATATGGGTTCTATAATGTTTCTCGTTTAACTTCTTAAACTTCTTATTTTTTAGCACAGATACTGTAAATGAAGCAGCAAGCACATGAATTTGTTTTCATTTATTTTACATTAGACTGAAACATTTTGAAAAACATTTTTCCCTCTTTCTACTGCCTGTTGTAGCTATGAAATTCCCCTATTGATTGAAAAATTACTGTTTCTCATGAAACATGGAATGTGGTGTTGGTTGTAAGTATGAGAAGGAAAGAAAGTAATATGTGACAAGCTGATTAGCTATGCTAATAATTAAATTTCTAATGCATTCCCAAAATCTAAACCTTAAGTTTTAAATAGTTATTTCCTCCAGAAAGCAAGGCCAAGTTCTTTGAAAAGTAGAATTCTCTGACCTACTTCCAGCACTTAAAGTTTTTGCTCAAGATTCTGCCACACTAACATCTTGGGTTTTCTGCTAAGATTTGCATCTTCCAATGATAGAAATTGGGCTTAGCTTTTATTTTTTATAAAATATGTTCATTTATCTATTATAGTCTTTAGTTTTGCTGCTCACAGTGGCATCTTTTTGTGCATCTAGAATCTTCTATTCAAGCACTACTTGGTTACTTTTTATTTTATTGAAGAAAAACTTGTTGCTAGAATAAAGCCGTGCACCTGGAGAGCCTCGGCCTCAGTAAATGTGATTGGCCCAGTAAAGTGTCCCTTCTGTTCTGGGTGTCAGGTCACATGGGTCTACAGCTCAAATAACTCAAATACCTACTTTCAAAATGGAATTTTTATTCCACATACCTAAATTGCAATTGTTTGTTAATTTACTCTCAAGTTTTCAAGTGTAATCTGTAAAAGCCATATGCATCCTTTAGGGGACCCACAAGTTCCATAGACAACGTGCACTTTAGTCAGAGAAAATGCAGGTCACAGAGAAGTACCAGCCCAGTGGGCTAGTGCCTTAGGGAAGAGGTGCCTTTCGGACACCTCAGGACAGGAAGAAAGGACTTGGAATAACAGCCATTTGCTTCAGAACAAAGGGAAATTCCAGGGCTCCCTTGCTGCCTTATCTGAGGGCCTTCTGCTAGGAGACGGAAGTCTATTTTATCCTATTTCCACTTGCTCTCCTCTTGGGAACACACAGTGACACTGATCAAACAGATCCACTACTGTTACCCCAACAGACGAGTAAGTTGGCAAAACATATTCAAATAATGGCATACTTTTTATGGCATTCACATTTATTTCCAGTTTTCCTGATAAATTCTTTCTAATTGTCACAAATTATATCAGAAACAAGAAGAAAGGAAGAAAGGGAGAAGAGATTTTAATTTCGTCGGCATCTTTCTTTATATCAAAGATGTCTGCCTTCGGTGTCCTCCTCATCCTGCAAAACAGGTTTTGGTGTGTTTTAGTTTTATAAACGACATGGGGAGGGGCAAAGAGAGATTGTAGTGTGAATGCAACGTGGGATATACCCAGTACAGGTGCATTTTCAGGCTTTGTTTTGGTGGTTGATGGTGTTGCTTCTGCAAGGGCTCCCCATGTCTGAGACACTCCATCGTTCGCTCTGTCTTTGGCAGTTTCCTCCGCTCGTTTCAGCTCTCAGGTGTCCATGACCTGCCACAGGATCTTCACCTTCAGGTTTCTGGGACTTTGACTGACTTGAGTCTTTGCCGCCCCCTTGGTTGTCCTTCCTCAGTTAATGTTTTCGCAAGATCAGTGTTTTTCCCTTCATCAGCATCTTTCTGTTTCTCTTCTTTCTTCTACCTTTTCTAAAATGTCCTGCATTTAAGGCTGGTTAAAGAATTCGTCATTAGCTACAATTGCCCCCCTTGGCCTCCCAGGCCCTGTCTGCTCAGGGGTATCAGGCTTCAGGTTAAAAACTCATCCTCACATGTATATGATGTGTCTAGCTTTCATGTTAAAATAAGAAAGTGTTGAGTGATCTTTGCTTGGATGTTTGAGTTAGGCTGTACTGAACCTATGTATGTGATAACATTAGTTGTGAATTCAATTTTGCTGTCCACTAATAGAGACTCTTGACCAATGAAAATGCGTGACTGTGTTTAGAAGCTTACACGTTACTTTATTTACTTTCAGTCTAAAAGCCTGGAACTTCTTATAAAAACTCCTAAAAGTTTTAAGCATGCTTTAGACAAGTTGAGAAAGCAATACGCTAATCTGACTACAAAATTTTAGTAACTCTTAATGCACATTTAATCTATCCAATGCACATTCAATAAGTATACAGACAGTATAGAATGGATACTGTATACAGTATAGAGTACACAGTACAGAGCATAAAAAGCTAGGCTTAACAAATAATGTATCTCTGTATTCATATGTCATATTATTTCAATTTTAAATGACCATATTTTGATACATTGGTTTATATACATTCAACTGATATTACTGATTAACATGTTAATCAGAACATGTCAAGTTACATAGGGGACTCACATTGTCTTTTCAACAGATTGAGCCAGTGTAGGTTATAATTTAGAAATTAAAGGCCAATATTTGACAAATTCCCCTATCATTCAGAGTATAATACTTAATGTTACTCACTTAGCTACTCTTTCACTAGATTAGATTAGAATCCAGACTGCAAAGATAAAGCAATTTCTACTTGCTTCTCCTAGGAATGACTTTATTTAAAAATTGAATACTTGCTCTTTTCAAATTGAATATTGTGCTCTTTGTCTTATACAAATAGCTTACTAAAAAGATGAGTCATCTAGTTTAACTGTGACTATTTTCCATATATTATTTTTAGCTATTTGTCTGTAAGTTTTCTATTATACAAATAGTTGTTACAAATATCTTTTCTCTTGTGTGATAGTATTGATTGACAGTAGTTAACGCTTTTGAGTGACACTAATCAGCGGTACCAGGAAAATTTATACAGAATTTGATGTTTTAATCTAGTTTTGTGATTTGGGCAATGCATCTTGTTTTTCTGTGCAGCTGTAAATTACATTTTAACATTTAACTGATGCATATGGAAAATGTCGATTTTTTGTCATGAATATAGAATGTTTGCAAGATAAATTGGATTGATAGGTTACATATTTTACAATAAAACCTCGTGATTAGGAATTTTAGGGAAATGACAGCACAATGTACAGACAGATTTGGCAGCTGAGGCGCATGCAATTTTTCATCACTCCACTAACAGCAAACATAAACTTAGTATGCCTTCTTCACATAATGAACTTTAACAAGTCTTCAACTTTTTCTATTTTTTCCTCTTTTATCTTTTCTCTGCTGCAAGACAGTTGTTTTCTTGATGGGAAAATGAAGATAAGATTCTTAACCACTAAGAACATATAACGTAGCATGGTTGGTGAGACAATTATATAATCATGAGACAATTATATAAAACTAATAACTGAAGGAAGCAGGTTTAAAAACAAGTATGAAATCTATTAAGTTAGTATGATGAGCTATTGACTTGTAGTCTTTTATTTTATTTTTTGATGATTTATTTTAAACACCATGATGTACAAAGTACAAACTTTTTCACAATACAGTTACTGAAAAGATTCATAATTCAACACCAATCCCACCACCAGTGTGCCCCCACCACCACCAGAGACCCGCATTTCCTTCCCACCCTCCATTCCCCTCCCGATGCCTGCTCACTTAGCCAGCATTACTTATGTTGATCCTTACAGCTCATATAAGGGAACGTAATGATAAGGTTATGCCATTTTTTCTTTAGGTGCCAATGGCCCCTTGAGGTGTTGCAGGTTTGGCTGTGGTGTCTGGCTGCATTGGCAGGTGGCAGACAGGAGACAGGCTTGTCTACATCCAGAGCTCTGTCCTGTGGGCCCTGAATGGTTGTTGGTCTGACATAAAAAAGACTGGGCCCCTGGGATGGACCCAGAGCCATGGCAGAGCCTGGCAAGCTACCCATGGTGTATTCTATATGCCCAAAACAGTAACAATAATGGACCTCATTCCCAATGAGTGGAGACGTTACTGGCGCCTGCTTGAGCAATTTGATGAACAACAGGAAGATAAGTGAAGTGATGTGTGGTAGTCTGGCCAGTTTCTGTTCTTGGATTCACTTTCTGGGTTTCAGAAGACAGTGGTTTTCTACTGACAATCCCAGACACACCAACACTACAGCTACTGACAACACTTATTTCACATTTATCTCAACGTTTATTTGAGCTTTTCCCTATTCTTACACTGAACAATCCATTCTATATTGGCTGTTGGAGCTAATTCTCTATATACAGTTGATGAACATGGTGTTAGACAAATGTCACTGGAGATTCTCAAATCTCCAGTGCCATTTTAGTCCACTGTATAGGAAATTATACTGAGGTGGTCCCCAGATCAGACCTCGTGCCCACACACTTCATTTCTAGGAAATGTGATGGAATACCAGTTAGATGAACATACTAGGTTTTGAGATAACACACGGGTGCTCTGCCATGGGAGTTACGTGGGACCACCCATGTATAGTCCCAGCCAGTTTCAGTTCTGGGCGGGCCCACCAGGCCTTGCCGGAGGTCATTGTTAGTGGAGGGGTCCCTGCTTCTGCTCCCCAGGGAACCTGGTGGATTTGATCACTGAGTCGTGCATACCTGGGCTTGAACTCTACTATTCTGTTGGGTGTGGCTCTGCCGAGCTGTGGAGTCTGGACCTTGAACGTGGCTTTGGTTGTGAGGTTTTCTGGCCTCTGGGAGTCTGATCAGGAGGCAGGGGGAGCCCGGCCCTGCCCCCTTCCAGGACCCCTCATCAGCCCCGCACAGGCCAATGGGCAGCTGCTCAGCTCTGTGCCGCTCGTTGTTTCCCAGCCGGTCACAGTTCTGGGCCTTGATTTTTATTCTTAAGATATGGAAAAAGGAACCCCAAAATGCAGAAAATAAATAATGATAATGAAGTGTTCATGTAAGATTGATGACTGAATCAACTCAGATATGTGAAGGAAAGATCCATATAGAAGAGTTATGGCACTAATGAAAATGTTAGACAAAGGCTTATCTTTGATTTGAAAAATGGTGAGTACTGGCACATGAAGATGTTTGCTTCCAGCTAGGAGTTAGGGTTGTGAGAGTAGAGGTAGATTCAGGGTAATTCTGCTGGTGCTTGTGGTGACACTGAACACTGAAGGAGATGCTGAAGTCAGACCACAACTGCAGGGATTTCCATACTTTGCAAGTTATTTGGTTTCTCCTACACCATATATGTCAGTTATTACATAAGTCTATTATTGATTGCATACAGATTGTTTATTTAGTACTTTTGTTTCCTCTGCATGTGATCTGTTAATTTTTAAAAGCAAGTCTCACACAAGGCACATGAAAAAGTGCTCTACATCACTAATCATCAGGGAGATGCAAATCAAACCAACAATGAGACATAATCTCATGGCACAGACTAGAACATATCAAAAAGAACAAGGACAACCAGGGCTGGCACGATGTGGGGAGAAGGGACTCTCATGAATTGTTGGTAGAAATGTGGACTGGTCCAGCCCTTCTGAAAAAAATATGGGAATTCTTCAAAAACCTGGAAATTGTGTTTGCATATGAGCCTGCAATACCACTCTGGGACTAAAAAATAAATAAATAAAAAATAAAAAGGGCCGGAGTGATAGCCCAGCGGTAGGGCGTTTGCCTTGCATGCGGCCTATCTGTGCCGGCCAGGGTTCGATCCCCGGCATCCCATATGGTCCCCCGAGCACCGCCAGGAGTAATTCCTCAGTACAGAGCCAGGAGTAACCCCTGAGCATTGCTGGGTGTGACCCAAAAAGCAAAAAAAAAAAAAAAAAACAAAAAACCACTCTGGGACTTTATTCTAGAGACCCCCAAAAAGGCGCCAGAAAAGCCATCTGCGCTTCTGTGTTCATTGCACATTCATTCAGAAGCCAGAATCTGGAAACAACCTGAATGCCTGCTAACAGATGACTGGATAAAGAAACTATAGTACATCTACACTGTGCAAAAATGAAGTCATGAAATTTTCTTATAAATGGATGGACAGAGGGAATCTCATACTGAGTGAAATGAGTCCGAGGGAGAGATAAACGTAGAATGACTGAACTCTTTTAGGGATATTAAAAACACATGACATGAGGCTAACACCCAAGGGCAGTAGAAACAAAGGTCAGAAAAACTGGTCCATGTTTGGAAACTTGCCAGAAGGCGAGGGTGGGTAGTGAGAAGGACAGTTAGGACAGAGAAGGTTCCGCTATAACAACAATAGTGAAAATGATCACACTGGACAAGAATTGAGTGATGAAAGAAGGCCAGGGGATATACATGATAACCCTATGGCATCCGTATTGCAAACTATAATCCGCAAAAGGAAAAAAAGGGAGAATAAAAGTGTCTGCCATGGAGGCAGGCTGGAAGTCGGGTGTGACAGCAGGAGGGAAGCTGGGCACATCGTTAGTTTGGGACAGGTGTTGGGACATTGTATGTCCGAAACCACTCATAAACACTTTGTAACTCTATCTCACAGCGATTCAATTAAAAATAATAATAAAATAAAAACAAGGTCCAGAAAGGGACATAAAACAGACTGATGAGTCATTTGCAAACATTAACATATTTAAAATCATTTCAGTAGAAATTCACTTTGCATTTATGTCTGAAAATACACAGCTGAGCTTAAAAGATATTTCACTTATAAAAGCTATTTAGAATAATTTTGGTTATGTAACAACTGCTGAAATGAAGAAAATTGAAAAGTATAAAGAAAAACACATTTTACAATTGTGTTGTGAGAATAGAATATTGCTTGAATTTTCCTAAGTATGGTAGCAGCTATTTTATATTTTGCCATAAATTTAGCTAGTTAATATTTGATCATTGCAGTTGTTAAAATTTTTTATCATAATGTAGCTTTAAATGATTATTATATGTACCTAAGGCACAATAAATTTTCAGAAAATATATTGTGTACTTTTTAGTAAAAGTGAGATGAAATGAAAATAGTCTTCCCTGGATTGTGTAGCCCAGGTCAATTAAAGCATTTGAAGATTTTTTGAAATTGCTCTAGCTTGTAGTTAAAACAAAGGTAGTCAGTTTGGAATGTCAAAATATTGAGATTAATTGACCCCCAAAGCAGTTGATGAGCTAGAATAAGTTATCACCAGAATCTTCCAAAAAAGGGTAGTTTGGCAATAAAGTAACAGAATAAATAAAGTCCTCTAGAAGTGAACAATGACCATTTTATCAAGCCATTATACTGTATATTGAATTGAATGCTATCATACAATGGCAGTGCAGACTTTAATCAAACTTGATTACATACAAATTACTTTATTTTAATCAGCTTTATAAATTGTATCTGAAGGCAAATAAAATTAAATCAAAATATGGAAGAAAGCAGAATGCAGCGATCTCTCTTAATTTGGGGTGACTGCTGAGGAGAGAGGCTTCTGACAAAATGATTTAAAATGATAGTTATATGATTCTCTTGCTTCCCTGCCATTAAATCTCTTTCCGGTGGTGTAACGCTACTCTTCCAAGAACGGTGATGTAGGAACTGTGATTGAGACTTCAGTGTCAACCTGGTACTAGAAATAGTGACACCTACAAAGCTAACTGAATCTGTCACTGCTATTTCACTTGGAAGAAGTTCAAAACAATTTCTTCTTGTTGATAAATACACTCTTGTAATTAAAATGAAAATCAATTCTCTTCCAATTGCATTTGAAATGGGAAATGCTGAATTTTTCCACTTCAGAAACTAGTGTGATAGAAAATTAATTTTGAGGGCTGGAGGGCAGAGTCTGGAATATTCTTTCTTGTCCGTCTCAAGCATACCGTTCATTTTTATGTAATCCAACACATATTTGCCTTACGACTTCCTGTCTCCTATAGAATGTAATTTACAAAGTCAACCTTGATTATAACTTAATGACTTTTCAAAATAGGAATACGGCTGTAAATGTAATTATGTTAATTGCCAAGATTATAGTGAAAAGCCTTGAAATTTTCAATTTTTTAACATTTTGAAATTATCAATCCCTAATAGATTTACCATTGTTCTTATCATAGTATCTAAACTTCATGAATTACACAGTTGATGACAAGGTTTCCAAAGTGCTTCTTTTATAAGTGAATCATTCTCTTTTTAGCTGGCATTTTGAGTAAATGAAGGCTGGCAGTATTATGTCTAGCTTTTCCACTCCTAAATATGTGAATAATTGGCTTGCTACTTTATTCCCTTGCCTATTTGTGCTAGTCATACATATTAATTGTGATTAAAATAAAAGCAATGTATAGAAATAAAATATATGTGAAGAAATTGGTTTCATGTAAAATAAGATGGCTTGGAAAAATCCTAATAAAATCAATTTGACAAATTTGTTTTAAGTTTAATATAAATAAATGAAGATGAAGTATTGAGATTATTTCAAAAGACATTCGCAAGTACTCCTCTTTTTGGAAAATGTGAAATTTCAAATCACTGTTGATGAATTCTGATGAACTGGCTGCAAGCTCCCAGCCACCACAGCCAGCCACAGTGGAAGAGAGACACTCCAGACCCACAGCTGTGCCAGCACATAGTCACAGAGCGGCCCGAGACATTCCTAGATAATACTGGAAGTTAGAACTAGGTCCTTCCCAGTATCTTTCACATTTATACACTGTACACAGTTATAGGCAGGTTGTAGCTGTGGCCTGTCATCCCAGTGAACCTAGCAAGAAGCCAGAGGAACCATGAGGCCAGTCATTCTCAATATCTGGACTCCACAGCTTCTCAGAGATCCTCCCAAGAGAAAAGCTGATCTCTCTCCATTGAGGTTCATCAGTAAATGCACGGGATGAGACCCTACTACTGAGAGTGTACCACCTACACTGCAGAGCCTGGCAAGCTACCTGTGTTGTATTTGATATGCCAAAAAACAGTAACAATTATAGACCTCATTCCCATGACCTCATAATGGTTTGAGGCTCTTCATGTTCCTGGAGCGAGCAGATGCCCTAGGCTACACTTACTTGGACAGGACTTAAAGAGATGTTAGTGGTGCCCTCTCGAGTAATTCAATGAATAATGGGAAGACAAGTGAAGTGATACAAGTGATTGATGAATTATATGCAAAGAAAATGGCCAGTCTAAAACTTTACAAATTTTTTGCAAAGCCTTCATGTTGATAGAGCTTACCTTGTGAAAAGGCTTATTTTATGTGTATCTTTATGTATCATTTATGCTTCTTACTTTCACAGTATTGCTGATTATTATTATTCAAGAAACTCTGCATATTAGAAAGATCAAATGTAAGTAAAACAATTCTCTACTATCAAAGAGTTCAAAGTGCACTTGGAGATATGAATTTCATGTATTACCAGCCAGAAAAAAAGTATGAGCTTTGGAGAAACAGCGAGGAAGCATTTTTCCCCAATCATGTGTATGTGTGTGTGTGTGTGTGTGTGTGTGTGTGTGTGTGTGTGTGTGTGTCTATATTTTAAACCTGTTGAAAAAGTTATCAAAGTGTTTTTGAAAACTGGTAAATTATATAAGATAAATACTTGTGTTATATGAGTCAGTCATACTTTGAGAAATTTCTGACTTTTGGAGCTGTATTATTGGGATTTTCCTGTGTACTTTTTCTGATTACTGATTAAAACATTAATATCATTTAAAACAATGTGGGCTGGTTGCATATTCTATCAGCAAACCAAATGATGATAGAACAAACATTTCCCTTTCTAAAAACAACTGTTAGTCAAATGAATTTTTGAGTTTTAGCAAAATGTTTTTAGGATAAATTAGACATCCTTAGAGGTGGGTTATGAAACAATAATGGAAAATGGCATAAAGGAAGTTTTCAGCAGCATGTCATATCACGATGTGGAGCACACATTGGAAATCACTGGCTTCACCACTCAGTTTTAGATAAGGAAGCACTCCATTGCTGACCATGACATCACAGGGTTACCAGTACCTCCTGAATCGCTCCATTGCTCATCATGACGTCACAGCGATGTAACTCCTGAAGAGCTCCATTGCTCATCAGGATGTCACAGGGGTGCTAATAACCCCCTGAAGCGCTCCACTGCTCTTTGAAATGTCACATGGATGACACTAACTCCCGAAGCTCCATATTGCTCAACATGGAGTCATAGGGATGTGAGGTAACTACTGAAAAGGGTTCAAAATGATGACAATCTCAGATGCAAAGCAGGGTGTGACACATTGAAAAGTATTCAAAATCAGTGTATGGAATGGGGAAAAAGAGAAAGAAATATAAAAGTGAGAAAGAAAGGACTGGGAGATAACTTAGGGCTAGAAAGCTTGCAACATATGCAGGAGACTTGGCTTCCATCCCTGACGTCAATTGGTCCCTGAGCCACTGAGCAAGACCACTAGCAGCTGGCGGAGAGGAACCCCTGAGTACTGCTCAGAGTCCACACTATAAAATTAAAATGAAATTAAGATGAAGATGGAGAGCAAGTAAGCATGTGATGAAGATGGAGAGAAAATAAGAATATGATAAAGATGGAGAAGAAATAAGCATGCGATGATGATGGAGAGGAAGTAAGCACACAGATGGGACAGGCACTATGGGACATTCACATTGTTCTTGCTCTGCTCCCTGCAAATCTTGTCTCTATTTTCTCTCTTTGCTCAGTCACAGACCCTGGGTCTCAAGGTGGCCGAGGGCACAGAACTATAGATATAAGTTAAGGCACCAATGCCCAGTTGTTGGCAAAGTTTTGCCATTTCAAAAAGCTAGAAGTAGCAATAAAGCACACAGATTTGGTCCAACACAATAAAACCAGTCCCTGATAGAAAGATATAACATTCCAGCCTTCTACATTCTTCCAGCCTGCCCAAGTGTGAATATAGTTTTATTAAAGGATTAGTGTGTTTCTTAATAGATTGCTCCTATTTCTTTAAAATGCATGGTCTTCAAATCAAATGATTTACTAATCAGTATTTACAGAAGAGGTTTTCTCTCTGCTGACCTAGATTTTGGGGAAAGCTTGAGAAAAGCCATGAACTTCCCACCTCCCGATGTCAACTGGCAAAAAAGAAGGTGCAGGCAGGCGTCTCATACAGCTTTGAAGAGCTAAGATTCAAGGTGCCAGAATAGGAACAAATATAAAGATCAATCGACCTGTCATCTACCTCTACATCTATATTCACTTGATCACTTGACATCCCGTTATTCACCGATTTGCCTGACATTGGTCAGGCAAAACCTTCAATTGAAGATGATGTGGTCAATTTCATTGAGGAACTGTCCACCAGGAGATTCCCAAGTCCAACATTTCGCTTCAGCCTTCTGGAACTGTGAGTTCCCATGAATGGTCTTGGTGGACATGAAGAACTCAGATAGTCTCTCACCCTGTTCATTCCATTCTAGGCCATGGGTCCCAATGTGGAGTTCTTCAGATCTTCTCGGTCCCTATCTTGGCATTAAAAACACCGACTATGATCTTGTAGAAGGTGTGATCTTTTTTTATAGAACTCCTCCAGTTCCATGTAGAATTTCTCAATTTCATCTCCTTTGTATGTGGATGTTGGTGCGTAGACAATGAAGATAGAAATTGCTGGCAGTGGGCCACATCTCTTCAAGTGTAATCGTCCTATCCGGTTTGTTAGGCACTCAAATGAATAGTGCTCATGGCCAGGCTTGCGTTGACAAGAACACTGAAACCACCAACGCCTCTTCGTCGCATGTCTTCTTCTCTGGAAGAGAAGGAACAGTTCTTTTCTGGTGTCAAAAGCTGTGTCATGTGATTGACACCTTTTTGTCTCAGTCAGACTAATGATGTCGTGACTTGATCTTTCGCTTGCACCATCAGGTCCTCAATATATTCTTCTGATGCCAGCATACATGCATTGAAAATACAGAGGGTCATTTAGTCTTTCTTCGTTTTGGTGGCCTAGTTTGGCCCTGAGATTTTATCAGCCTCTCCTTGCTCATCCTTCTTAGTGCTGCCGTATTTAGGGCTCTTTCAGGGTTAGGGGAACAAACATTGTTTTTACTGGTTTTGGCATATCAAATACACAACGAACAGCTTGCCAGGCTCTGCAGTGAGGGCAGTATACTACTCTCAGTAGCTTGCTGGGCTCTCTGAGAGGGCTGGCTAGAATATTCTTGGTAATTTACAGATGAATTGGGGAGAGCTGCTGGTAGCAGCTCTCTGCCTGATGTATATGCTTCTCTGGTTCACATATTCCTGAGCTTGAATTACTTTCCTCTGTAGGGTGGGTCTCTGACAAACTGGGCTAGAGATTGGCTTAGTCTCTTATGTGGAGCTCTGACAAACTGTGGAGTTCCGATGATGAAAATTGCTGCCAGCATGGTGTGTGGGTTCCTCTGGGTTCTTCTGAGGCTCTATTGGGATGGTGGGCTCAGGGCCAGAAGTCGCTCTCTGTCCCTGACCCCTTGTATCAGGAGAGTATAGGGGTGCAACAGGGAGAGCTGGTCGCAGCTCTGCCTGGTCTATCTGTGTCTATATTATCTATATTATCTTACCTATATTACCCTATATTCATCTTTGCTTCTACAATATTTATTAGGAAACTATATTTTCCAAAGACTTGACAAAAAAAAATTTAAAAAAATGGGGATCTGCATAGACTGAAAATCTTATTATTTTGATATACTTCCATATCTAATTAAAGAGCTAAACCAAAGAGTTTTAAACATAGCTTCTGTTATTAGAACACTTCAAATAGGGATGAGCTCAGTTGTCGAGCGCATGTTTGGCTTCTTTGAGTCCTTGGGTTTGATCCCAGCACAGCTCCATATACATAAAAACAATTAATTTACATTTGGTTTGGTTTGTTGTATTGTAATCAACACTCAAACACTTTCATAATTTCAATTTTGATACCACACAGCATTTGTTTTTCCCAAAGTAGTTATCCATAATATTGCTCAGATTTTGTGCAGTTTTATTATCAAAGCAATATGGAATCAAAATCATTAGTTTTGCTAATACAAGTCTGACATTGCATGCATAATTTTGAAAGCATAGCTTAATATAACTATTTGTTTCAACAAACACACACAGAAATAAAATGCCAGATGGATAAATAGGCACTAACAAATTAAATGTACAATAATTTGACAATGGTTTGAAGCAAGAGAGAAGAAAAATATATTTTAGCATCCTCTCTCAAAAAGATATTCAGTTTTATGGTATGTTAAAGCAGTATCTCCATCAGTTAAATTTAAATCTATGCTCATGACAATAATACATTTGTCATGTTGACAAACTTTTACCAAAAAATAAGTAAAGGCAAGGAGCAATAAGAAAAACGCTAAAATTAATATATGATTTCGATTAAGTATCTAATTTGTATCAGGCACACTGCCAAGTGGTTTGCAAACATTATCTCTGCTAATCCTAATAAAAAGTTTCAAGCTAAGAATTCATGTTCTTCTTATAAAAGAAAATCTACCATAAGGCTCAGAAAGGTGAATTAATGCTATTAGGCGATGGAACAAACATTCAAGCCATTCAAACCATATTGTAGTGACCAGAATTTAGCTCTTAGTCATCTTCAAAATAAAATTTTAAATTATTAAACCCTATAGAAGATTTTTTCTTTTAAAAATGTGTTGCTTTGATACAAAACAGCATAGAACAGTAGCAATAGTGGTAGATCCATAACACTAGGATAAAGAGGCCAGAGAGATAGTACAGCAGGTAGGGCATTTGCCTTGCACACAGCTGACCTGGATTTAATCTCTGGCATCCCATATCGTCCCCAGAACACCCTCAGGAGTAATTCTTGAGTGCAGAGTCAGGAGTAAGCCCTGATCATCAATGGGTGTGACCCCAATAAAAACATGCAATAAATAACACTAGAGTGAAAATCATGAGGAAACACAGAGCCCCTGGACTGTCTGACTTACCCCAGTGAGAGTTGATTTCATGACGTCAGTGTGCATTTCCATGTATCTCAAATTTTCTCATTGCATCATTCACTCACTCGAGAAATATGTATTCAGTGTTTGCTAGGAAGAAAGCTTTTCTGTCTTTAAAGAATGTATTGAATGTGTTTTTTGAATAATATGTGAACTTCCAAAAGAATCCCCTGACAAGTCTAAACCACGGATAATGTGGTTTTATTATCACAAGCAAACTGTGTCCTTAAAACACAATTATGTTTAGTATTTAATTATAGTCTATAAAGCGGCTTCACATTAACTCTCTTGAAAATAAAATCTGTATTTTTGGCAAAAAAAATTTTAACAAAATGTAATTGGTTTCTATCAAATTGTTCCATGCAGCATGCAAAGTTGTTTCGTTGTGTGGGGAGTAGACTTTATTTTTTTTAATGTATGTTTTATTTATTTAATTTGGGGGTTCACACCTGGCAATGCTCAGGGGTTTCTCCCTGGCTCTGCACTCAGGAATTATTCCTGGCGGTGCTCGGGGACCATATGGAATGCCGGGATCAAACCTGGGCCAGCACAGGCCGGCCACGTGCAAGGCAAATGCCCTCCCCGCTGGGCTATCGCCCGGCCCCATAGACTTTATTTTTAATGTGCCCCAAAGAGTCAACAGGAAACTACGTTCCTCTATGGTCGATGCTTCATGGGAAAATTACTGAGGATTTTGACATCTGCTCTGGTTGTTTTTCAAGAATCAGGACCATTCTGGTTTTTGCTATGCTTAAAAAAATAATGAGACTCTTAAGCAAGAAGCTGTTTTCATATTGGAACAAACTATAACATATTTCTTAGAAAATTCCAGTTCCCCCTCCCCAACCCCTGTAATGTTCACACAAATAGTGAGATTGCATCTCTGCTTCTTGGTTTTCTGTTTCTTTTCTAGTTGGTTTTATAAAACAGAACAAGCTAATTTTAAAAGCATTACCTTCTACCTATGTTGGTGTGGTAGAATTTGATATAATGGAATCATAATTTTTCTCAAATATATTCATGGTTATTCTATTACACTGGCATGTACTGCTTATTCTCAGATTGAAAAGAGCTTTCTCCCCATTGATGAAATTTATGCTATTTCTACTATTGAAAATAAAGCCAAAACATTGAGTTTGGAGTGTGGAAAACTGAGAGACTAACAACTATAATCTTACTAGAAGCAGAGAATTCAATAGCATTTTAGAGGTGTTCTCTTACTGGTTTTTGGCCAAAGTTTAGTGAGGCTTGAGAGACTCTCCCAGGGCTCTTCTTGGGCTAGCACCTGGTGGTACATCAAACCTAGACAAACCTATGCTCTGTAAAGCATACGTCAGTCCACCAAGGTTTGTTCTAGGTGGGAAATAGCTGAATGAATTCTTGAACTAAACGGGATTTGCATCGATGTCTGTTTTTCTAGTAAAAAGTAGGAAACTCTGAAGTTCCTACTGACCTAATTGCGAGTGATTTGCTTTGAGAAGATGGAGCATTTCTTTGAATTTTGAAATTTGCTTCAGAGCTTATTTCCTGAAGGGGCTTTTGTTATTTCTCTTGGTGTAGTGTAGGAAGATTTCCTTTTCTTTGTATGAAGATGCAGGTTTTTTGTGCCATAAAATGAGTCCTTTCTTTGTTGTAAGAGAACTTTGAAACTGCACAGCACATTTACTGGTGAAAATGACCATCCTCCCCAAACACATCTAACGACAAAGAATAAAGTTGCAGATTTGTACTATTCAGTGCCGAAATTTAATCGAAAGCTGCTGTAAGCAAGATATTATGGTACTAGCATAAGGACAGCTACATTGACAAATGGAAAAAATCAATACTCAAACAATACAATATTAAATGTAATGGTCAAGTGATATTTCACTGAGGTGAAATACAGTGGGAAAAGGATGAATTTCCAGCACAGAAGATGTGCAGACAGTGGACCAGTTATATGGACAGAGGAAAAATGGACATTTCCCCCATTTCATATGTAAGGATTACCCAAAACTAAACATAGGAGCTAAATTTAATCTTAAAGAATTAGTGGAAAAAACATTGCTATTAATCTTTATCATCTTGGATAGGCCACAATTTCATAATTCACTTGTATTACTTGTCTTCCCATTGTTCATTGATTTGGTTGAGTGGGTGCCAGTAACATCTCCGTATGTTGGGAATGAGGTCCATTATTGTTACTGTTTTTGGCATATCAAATACACCACGGGTAGCTTGCCAGGTTCTTCCATTGCTCTGGGTTCATTCCAGGAGGCCCAGTCTTTTTCTATGTCAGCCTATCAACCATCCAGGATACACGGGGCAGAGCCCTGGGTGTAGACAAGCCTGTATCCTGTCTGCCACTATACCAAAAACATGAGACATAAACTCACACACATATATCTATATAATATATATGCATACATATAAGCAGCAATCATGAATAGATTGGAAAAATTACTCACTTTTGTGTTTCAAATAGCAATATTTATTTATTTATTTTTATTTGGTGGGTTTTGGCCCACATCCAGTGATACTCAGGGATTACTCTTGGCGCTGCAGTCAGGAATTACTCCTAGTGGTGCTCAGGGGAACGTGTGGGATGCTGGGATCTAACTGGGGTCAGCTGCACTGAAGACAAACACCAACTCCGTGTACTACACCTCTGGCTCCACACACAGTATTATTAAAGAACATTCAAAGTACTCAAAAAAATCTAAAGAACGAAATAAATGGCCCAGAAATTTCCTATTGAAGTAAGTCCTTGAAGTAAAAGCCCATGCACACTAAAACTTACCAAGCCAAAATGTAAATGATTGATAATGTCAAACAACCCAAATATTTATCAGTTGCTGAATGCATGAACAAAATGTGTGCTAGACCCTAGAGCCTGTACCTGGATGGTACTTGATAGCATAATGGTAAGTAAAAGGAGACAGCTCCAAGCTCCCACGCATTGAGTGTCTGCATTTGGATTAACTGTTCAGCTGTGCAAACTGATGGAGACAGAAGGTATGCAATGGTTGCCAGAAACCTGGGGCAGGGGGAACTGCGAGTAGCAGCTAATGGTACAGTTTCATCGGAGGATGATGAATAGGCTCTAAAATTAGACGTGATAAAGACTCACAAGTCTGGGAATATGTTAGACATCACTGAGGCTTAGAGCTGAAGTGTGAAAGTTATGCTCTGTGAATGGTTATCTCAAGAAAACTCAATATAAAATTTCAGAGGGCTGGAGGAACAGAAGTTCGGAACAGAAGAAAGCATGAATCTGAGAACAGGGTGTAGGGGAGGGAGTGGGCAGCAGAGACAAATAACTCATGATCCAGATGACTTGGAGGTGAAGACAATACGGAGAAATGTCTCCACCTGCCTGTTTCCCCTGGACTGGGAAGAAGCAAATGGCACAGTTCAGCTTTGCCAGTCTAGCAGGCAGGAATTCTCCTAATCTGGTTTCATAACAATAGAGAGGCCCGCTGGATCTGTGTGTCTATGAATCTTTTATGGCCTCAGAGTGCTAAAAACCTTATTCTATCTTAAATGGCCTGTGACAACGAGGACCAGTTTACAGACACATGTAAACACTTCCCAGAACCTAGGAGAATCTGGGAACAGGAATCCTTTGACTTCTGTTCCTTTATTTAAGCATGATGGGACAAGGATTTATTATTTTATAAAAATAGTTTCTATGACCACTTTGCAGCATGTATCATTAATATAGGATTTATAATCATTACAGTTTAGAGACCCTTCATTGCTATAAAATATTAAATATAGATCCACTCCAAACAGATAACAATAGCTTGGGAAATACAGAAAATTATGACAGTTGTCATCAGAGAGCATTTTTATATCATCAAATTATTATAGCACACGTAAGATAACTGAAATCATGTCTGCATTGACAAGTAAATAATACTTAGTGAATGGTCAAAGTTACGACTTGAATAGACACGCAGACACAGTTAGACATCTGGGTCTATGGGCTTTATCCTTAGACGTCTCTTGGTCGCCAAGTCAGATTTGGAACTTCAATTTTCCCATCAGTAAAACAGAGCTTTGACCACCTGAAAAGATTTCAAGCCCAAGGGGATAAGAACTGTAGGGGAAGTTTCTGAGACACTGGCCCCTTGTTCACGTGCAGGAGGCGTCTGTTTCTATAGCACTGGGAGACATTGCGGCTTCTTTCCTGATGGAATAATATTTAAGGGACTGGAGAAATGATCTATCTAAAAACATCTAATGGGAAAATGCACGACAGTCACTTAACAGACTGGGTAACTTCACTTAATGCCAGACCAAACTTTGTGGCCTTTTGGGGACCCTAGATCTGGGACCCCCAATACTCCCACAAGGCCCCTCTCTCCCTGCTTTGTCTTAATTTCACATCTGATTAAGAGTGTGTGATGACCCGGCCAGCCTGTACCGGCCTGGGTTCGATCCTTGGCATCCCATATGATCCCCGAGCACTGCCAGGAGTAATTCCTGAGTGCAGAGCCAGAAGTAACCCCTGAGCATCACCGGTGTGACCCAAAAAAGCAAAAAAAAAAAGTGTGGTGTGATGGGCCACAGAAGAGCAGTGGCATGATGTAAGGTGTGTTTTGAGCTGAATAAAGACAAGTGACAGGCAGGAAACCTGGGGAAGAAATCTTGGAAAAATGCCACAAAAATCCTGAACCACATTTCCTAGTCAACTATTAGTATACCCCACTAATATTTCTGGAAGTAGAATTAAAGTTCGTGTTGTTTTATTGGACCTTTTTAATTTATTATCAATTAGGGTTTTTTAGTCACTCCTTAAATAATTAGAAAATCTTGCTTCAGAAAGGAGATTGTCATTTGTACACTCTGCAGAGAAGTTGGTGTAAGGATGGACCGCAATGGGTAACAGTCAGAGGGGAATGGGCAGGGAAGGTTTTGAGGGATGCGGAGTTTGAGAAAGTTGAGTTATAAGATTCTCTGTATCTGTTGATACAGAGAAGCATGTAAGCAGTTTCTTTCCCTTCTGAAAATTATTCAGACAATTCTAAATAATTTAAAATTGTGGCACTGCCTTTGGTAGACACCAAATGTTTCTATCTTTTTGGGAGCTGATTTCTGTTTTCTGAATGACTTACCAATAATACAGCTTGGCTGTTGAGCATCAATCAATTCCTGGGGCCAGATGAACAGCACTGTGGGTAGATCAGTAATAATGAGGTTTGATCACTGGAACCAAATATGGTTCCCTGAGCACTCCAGAGTGCACCAGAGCACAGACACAGAGTAAGGAAGGCCTGAGCAAATGAATGTGCCCCCACCTTCCTCTCCAATCTACATCACATAAATTCAGGCTAAAAGAGGAGTAAAAACCAGATGGTAAGACCCTGGACTGGTAACAGACGCCCGGAGCGAAGGTTTGCAGGAAATTGAGCACTAGGTGGCAAGTGCAGTTTTCCACTGGAATCTTTCTTTGTTCTGCTTTTGTTCAGTGTGGAGGTTGCATCTGTGTTCCGCGCATTTTTGAGATAAACTGTTGTCTATAGAAGAGTCTGGGGTTTGTTTGTTTTCTCTGTGAGCTATATACCATAGTAATTGTAAGGAAACTAAATAAAATAATGTCTTTATGTTGGAATATGTGTATACTTGATCACTTGAATCCCAGTTATTCATCAATTTGCTCGAGAGGGCGCCAGTAACATTTCCATTGGACTCTATCACGTGCCAATGTAGCCCAATGGCATCTGGTTGATTCAGGAATATGAAGAGCCTCAAACCGTTCCTTCAGGGTCTTTACAAGGAAGTCTGATCATCTTGTAGGTGGGCAGCCACGTGATCTTTTGACATCCCGTGGGATCCAGTCGGTAATGGCTCTAGTCCAGCGGTTGTCTCCAAATCGCATTACATGTCCAGCCCATCTGATTTTCAATGCCTTGGCAAACGAGACAGCGCCCCTGATTCTGGAATAGCGACGGAGGTCAGAACTCCGATTCCTTCTCTTATTTGAGTGAGGCATGATATTCCAAGCATAGCTCTTTCGATGCCTCTCTGGGAGACCTGAATAGCATTCTCATCCTGCTTTCGTAGGGCCCAGGTCTCTGAGGTGTATGTTAATGCAGGGAGAATGGTGGAGTCGAAGAGATGTGCCCGGAGCCGGAGGTTCTTTGTCCCTTTAGCTATTTCTTCGATGCCTTTGAAGGCATTCCATGCCGCTCTCTTCCTCCTGCGCAGCTCAGGTTTTAGGTCGTTCATCATGTTGATTTCCGACCTAGGTACACATAACTGCTGCATTCAGAGATATGTATACTATCATGGCTATAATAATACCCTTATTTAAAATTCACACAAGAGAACTCAGAGACAACACAGTGAAAAAGGCACTTGCCTTATGCATGACTGGCCTGGTTTGATCCTCGGAACCCATGTAGTCCCTTAAGCCCTGCCAGAAGTTATCTTTAAATAAATACAGAGCCAAGAGTAAGCCCTGAGCATCATCAACCCAAAAACCCAAACCAAAACGTCTACAGAAGAAAATAGCACCATAAAAAGCAACGTGTTTAAAAATCACACAATAAATTGTGAAAGATCACCAAAACTAATGCTGACAGATATTAAGCTACTGGAAACTGCCCATCACTTCATACCGATACTTAGGGCTATTTTTCTTCTCAATTGTTTGCATGCACTGAAACTTTTTCTTTTTCTGAATCAGCAAAACATATTTTCAAATTTTGATCATATGAAATATTTAAACAGCAGAAAAAATTCACTCACATTCATATTTATGATCACAGTTTTGAGAGAAGAACTACAACATTTTGCTTTAGAAAATTTTGAAAATTTATCTTGAAAAGCTACTTTTGACTTTAAAAAATATTCAAACTCAAAATTAGAAAGAAAATGCCATCGAACAGCATTGAGAGAGGGAATCAAGGGAAGTGGGTCAGCGAGGAGAGACCCTAGAGATCCATTGCATGAGGTGAAACCCAGAGCCAACAGTGCTCTGATGGGCACCAGAAATTTGTCAAAATATTCCACCTCAGGTTTCGTGTTTTCGCCAAACAATAAACCAACCAGTAAGCACAGGTGCCCCATGGGCAGGAGAAAGAGCTGGTGCTGTGGCCACATGTGCACTTTGATAGAACCGACCTTCATGCGTGCATCAAATCTAAACATAAAGTATATTACAATAAATTATAGTTTTAATATATATAAGTATGATCCATATAAATTATCCATGCAAGACACATGTTTATTTTCATCATAGGCTGATACATCTAAAATTTTAAGCAGTGAAAGAGTATAGTCCTGAAACATATTGTATTGAAAGAATTTTAAATCCACCGCAGAAACAACTTAAAAGTCTTTTATTTACCCTTACCCCATTACATAAAAATGGTGCCTACATGGAGGATGCATCCTGATCAAAGCTATAATATTTGTGGAAAAATCCAGAAGAGATCTTTGTTGTCCAGGAGTTTGGAAGCCCAGATAGGACACGCATGTAAAGGCAGAGTCTATAAAGGAAAATAATAAATTAGTATTTAAGTTTAAGCATTTTTACCTGTAAATGCTACTGTTCAGAGAATTAAAAGACTTAGCCCAAATCTAGAGAAAATATTTGGCAGTCATAAATCTGACAAAGAACTTGCATCCAGAATGCATAAGCAACTCTCACAAGTCAACAGAAGTCAACCAAGCAGCCTATTAAACTGTCTTCCCGCTCATCATCGATTTGCTCGAGCGGGCCCCAGTAACATCTCCATATGTCCTGTCTCATGCTAGTAGAGCCCAAGGCATCTGCTAGCTCCAGGAACATAAAGAGCCTCAATCCATTCTGGAATGAGGTCTATAATTGTTACTGGTATTTGGCATATATATCAAATACAACACGGGTTGTATACAACGAGAGACTCGCAGACATGGGGCAGAGCTGCTACTGGCTCTCCCCTGTGACCAGCTGCTCATGAGGCGCCTGGGAGGGATGGTGGGTTCTAGCCCTGGCCCACCATCCCAGCAGAGCCTCGCAACAAGCCAGACGACCCCCCCACTCCATGAGGGCCTCCATTTTCCACATCCGAACTTCTCTCGCCAGACCTCCACCCAGCAGACCAGCCTATCAGCGCCCGGCTCATCGAGTTCCACCCTGCAGCAGTCTTTCTTAAATCCGCTCAGGTATGCCGGTCCAGAGACTCGCAGACATGGGGGCAGAGCTGCTACTGGCTCTCCCTGTGACCAGCTGCTCACGAGGCGCCCGGGAGGGATGGTGGGTTCTAGCCCTGGCCCACCACCCCAGCAGAGCCTCGCAACAAGCCAGACGACCCCCACTCCATGAGAGCCTCCATTTTCCACATCCGAACTTCTCTCTCGTCAGACCTCCACCCAGCAGACCAGCCTATCAGCACCTTGTTGCGCGGCCGCTGCGGCCGTAGCGGTTTCTCAATAAATGCTGGACTTAGAGATGCCTACAAGACTATGCTACCTGCACGGCAGAGCCTGGCAAGCTACCCGTGTTGTATTTGATATTTGATTTGATATATAGCCTATTAAAGTGGATACAAAAATTTTAACAAATGATTCATTAAAGGTAAGACCTGGGGCCCAGAGCAATAGCACTGCCTTTGCCTTGCATTTGCCTTGCACTTGACTGACCCAGGTTCGATCCCCGCATCACATATGGTTCCCTGAGCACTGCCAGGAGTAATTCCTGAGTGCAGAGCCAGGAGTAACCCTGAGCATCACCAGGTGTGACACAAAAGCAAAAATATAAATAAATAGATAAATAAATAAAGAAGTAAATAAATACATAAATAAAGAAGTAAATAAATAAAATAAAAATAAAAAGGGAAGATCTGTACAACAATGCAACCCCTCCCCCTTTTTTAACAGTATTTAACATCGTAAGTTAGTATGAACAGGCAAATTAAAACCATGCTGACAAGTAACTACCCACCCAGCAAACAGTTGTGACCAAGTGATCATTAAATACTGAAGAACTAGAACTCTAATAGTGCTGATCGGGTTAAATGTTTCTAACTTGGACTATGAGGCCATGGTTTCTTCTTACCAATGCTGTGCACACAGATACTTACCTTTTCTAAAGCTCTGTTAACATCCAAACGTAGCCAAAATGACTCCTATGCCTTAGAATCTGTTAACTGATAATTGATGTATAGAACTTGAAGGAGTTTCTAAGGTACTGTTATGGGGGAAAAGATGCTGGTCTCAAATGCTGACCTGTTTATTCAATGTGTATGGTTGACTCCAAAGGCCAGAACTGTAATAATGGAGACCGCCCATGTAGGCTATGTAGGAGGTCAGAGTGTGTGTCTGTTAAGGATCGTTGTTTGAGGGGTGGCGTGGGGTGTAACAGTTATGAGTTATGAAACTGTGAGATAGTGGACACACTCATATTAATCTGTCGGTAAAGAACTGCACACCATATAAATGTCACTGTCACTGCATAATATTTTTAAATATAAGAATAAAAAATCCGTCATTTTCTCATGAAATAAAATGGATTTCAGGGACCAGAGAAATAAGACGTCACACAGTATGGCGATTGCCTAGCTCAAGGAATCAAACCCACGCCTGCACCACATATGGTCTCCTGAGCCCTGGCAGGAGTATCCCAAGCTTAAAGCCGGGAATAAACCCCAAAAGTGTGGCCTCAAAAAGACAAATAAGATGATTTTTTAATAAAATGAACATCTCCTCATGGCTAGAAATGAGGCAATGGAAGGGCACTATTCAGAAAATGTCATCCAAAGGTACACGGGTAAAAAGAAAGGAAGCATTTACAGCCGCACCTAGGTCAGTCGATCGGGGCTCACCCCCGTCCTTCTCCCATGCAGAACCCCCAGGAGCTGGGTGAAAGTTAGCCCGTGGACAATGGACCACAATCCAACCACAGCTTGATTGAAGGAGACATATTCGCAGTCTCACGTGTTAACTGGGCAAAGATGAGCCTTAGACCTACCGGGAAAAGGTTCCTCTGGGAATTTTATTAAGATAAAGACACACAGACATAGGAACTGATACAAGTAAAAGGGCAAGCAGAAAATAGCGCAGAAATTACGGTGTTCTCCCTGGAAGAAAATGTGAACCCATATGGTCTGCTCAGCCTTTTAAACACTCCCACTTCAATAATATATCATTGTCTTGTTTGTTTAGAAAACCTGCTTGATGCAGGCACAGGGGGGAAGCTCAACAGGGGTCAGACAGCTTCACGTTGCTCCCCCCCCCCCCCCCACCCCACCCCGACTCCCCTTCCTTTGTGGCTGCAATGACTGCATGTCACAGACATTACGCTCACATCTGTGCACGCAGGGTTTGCATACCTGGTTGTGGGGCTCATGAACTGTGTAGTTGCAGGCTCACACACTCCTGGGCTATGGTGCACTGGAGCTTACACACGGTGTTGCCACACTTGGGATTCCAGCAGCGGAGTCACCAGTGGTCTGCGGTGGCACTGGGGTCCGACTCATAGCATTACTCGTGCAAAGCAATTTCTGCCTCTGAACCATCCCCAACACCCCTAAAGTCCAGATTTTAATGAGGCTAATGACTCACAGAAGAGCATAAGATGTTTAATAAATACAAGTACACTTTGTGCTTGAAGACATAAAACTGGAGAGAGATTACTAATGCAAAAGGATGGTGTCGCTTCTTTCTTTCTCTTTCTTTCTTTCTTTCTCTTTCTTTCTTTCTTTCTTTCTTTCCTTCCTCTTCCTTCCTTCCTTCCTTCCCTTCCTTCCTTCCTTCCTTCCTTCCTTCCTTCTTTCTTTCTTTCTTTCTTTCTTTCTTTCTTTTCTTTCTTTCTTTCTTTCTTTCTTCTTTCTTTCTTTCTCTTTCTTTCTTTTTTTTCTCTCTCTTTCTTTCTTTCTTTCTTTCTTTCTTTCTTTCTTTCTTTCTTTCTTTCTTTCTTTCTTTCTTTCTTTCTTTCTTTCTTTCTTCTTTCTCTTTCTTTCTTTCTTTCTTTCTTTCTTTCTTTCTCTCTCTCTCTCTCTTCTTCTTCCCTTCCTTCCTTCCCTCTCTTTCTTTCCTTCTTTCTTCCTGCCTCTCTTTCTCTCTTTCTTTCTTCTTCTTTCTTTCTTTCTTTCTTTCTTTCTTTCTTTCTTTCTTCTTCTTTCTTTCTTTCTTTCTTTTCTTTCTTTCTTTCTTTCTTTCTTTCTTTCTTTTCTTTCTTTCTTTCTTTCTTTCTTTCTTTCTTTCTCTCTCTCTTTCTTTTTTCTTTCTCTCTCTCTTTCTTTCTTCTTTCTTTCTTTCTTTGCTTTTATTTGGGGGTCTACAACTCTTTGGTGCTCACACCCTGGCTCTGTGTTCAGGGGTTGCTTCTGGAGGTGCTGAGGGGACCATATGGAATGCCAGGTATGAAACCCAGGTCAGCCATGTGCAAGGAGAATGCCCTCCCTGCTGTGCTATTGCTTGGGCCCAGGCAGTTTCTCTTAAAGCAAATCTTCTAGCATGGGTCTAATTTATTCAAGATCATTATAATTTGCTTCAAAAATATGTTTGAGATCACTTTTGAAGGTGCAGTTAAGCTGGATTCTATGCTTTTACCCCAAAGTTACCATGCTTTGAACAAAAAATAAACTTTTAAAATTATTTAAAAATATGAGTATTTAACTAACAATTTTAAAGCTATAATTTAGTTTTATGAAATCACTACTCCAATGATATAGTTTATCATTCGGCTCTATCTTGAATAATTCAGGTGATATCTTTAATGTGAAAGAACTCTCTTACGCTTTAACCACAGAGCTATCCACTCTGGGAAAACATGGCGATGCTAAATGTTTTAAGGTTAAAAGAAAGTCTCTCCAATGAAACTATGCTTCTTTCTTTCTCAGAAACAATTGTGAATTTATAAAAGAAAGTACAATGCATAAAATACATAGTTGCATTTTTTTTGTTTAAGAAATTCTTTAGGGGAAAATCTATGTCTAACTGCCACGGGGGAAACAAAAACCAAAAACCAAAAAGCAAAACCGAATTATGGAGCCAGAATGGGGAGGGAGGTGGAAGCAGTGAAAGCGAGGAAAGAACCATGACTGCTGAGAATCCGTGTTTTAATACTGATTTGACTTCCCCTCCTCGACATGAATATTTTATGATCTTCACACAGTCCCATAATAGAAGCACATTCTGAGAATAATTGTGCTGGCTCCATATCAAAAGTAAAACAGATATATTTTTTTTGGCCTGGTAACCAGCGTGGTATTAAGCTGCTGGATTCTGAAGGTGTCTGCGCCCAGGGAATGAGAAGGGCCTTGGGGTGGCCGGCACTGCACCCACGCTACCGAGATGTCTGCCCAGCAAACCTTCTGTACTTCACAAAGCATTTGTGTTCTTCATTCTCTTCCAACAGCACAGAAGCTCCTTCTGACAGGCCTCCTCCACCGCTCTCTCTGTCCCTCTGTGACCTGGAACACCGTAACTAATGTGCCAGTTAATTTCCACATTGGCACCTACCTTCAGAAATAAGCAAATTCACTAAAGTTACAAGAAACTAAACAACTTATGAAAAACAATAAAGAAATAAAGATAAGATCAAACACACACTGCGTGTTTCCTCTCCTGATAGCTGAAAACTGGAAGCCCAGTGAAGTGAGAATTTGCAAGCCACAATCACCCTTTTATGAAGTCAACAGCATCACAGCCTATAAGAAATTGCTGTCATTTATTAATAATTAAGAACCATTAGATATATGTGAGCGTGTAAATGATGAATAAACCATATGATTACTTGTCACTTGTCTTCTCGTTGATCATCGATTTGCTCGAGCTGGCACCAGTAACATCTCCGTGACGCCCTGGATACATGCTAGTGTAGCTAGTGTAGCTACACTATCCGCTAGTGTAGCGAGCATCTGCTCACTCCAGGAACATGAAAAGCCTCAAACTATTCCTTCAGGTCATGGGACTGAGGTCTATAATGGTTACTGCTTTTTGGCATATCAATACGACACGGGTAGGTTACCAGGCTCTACCGCAGGTGAGATACTCTTGTAGTAGCCTCTCATCTCGTGCATTAATTGATGAACCACGTGGCTGCTTTGTGGTCGCACAATACAGGGAATGATCAGTTTTTCTGCTGGGTGGAGTGAGGAAGCAGCTAGAAGGAATATTAAAAGAAGAACTTAGAGAGCCTACGAACTCGCTTCTGTAACCATCAGACAGGAGGAAGGGTCATTGGCCCTAACAGTAACTGTTATTTCCAGCCAAGTGTCTCTCCAAAACACTCCAAACACTCTCCTTACTCTCCAGCTCTCTCCACACACAACCCCTAGGCAAGCCCAGGCTCTCTCCTCCTGTCTCTTCAGCCAGGCTCGAAATCTTGACCTCAACTGACTGTTTCCCAACTGTTACCTTCCTCTAATTGGGATACCAACCCTTTAAGGGATGTTTCCCAACAGCCTGGTAAGCAAAATGAGATGTGATTCCTTCGACAGATAGCTAAGTGCCGGGTGTGTGCAGATACGGACAGGACCACATGCTTGTGACAGTGTGTTTCAGCATCTCTGCCCTCATGAAGCTTACATCTCAGGCTGAAGAGCCATAAAATAAAAGATTAGCAAGTTAAAGATCAAAATAGTGTCAAGCAATGATGCATGTGGCAGATTAATTAATTCTGAACCACATGCCGTCCCTGAGGGTTGCCCTTCTCTTACTTATTCGAATTATTGTAACCAGTCTGAAGCCCTGGGATCAGCTCTAAGTGTGTGCGCATTCCCTATAGAGCGAGTCCTAGCAAGCTCCATTATGGTGCTTCCTCTGATTTAATTATGTCATTGAATTATGGAAGTCCTGAGTGCATTAATATATTGATACATGTCTTATAATAACCTATTAATTACCAATTTTCATTCATTCATTTTATTTGGTGATCACATTCTGATTTTAAGCTGGACTTTGATGCCAAAGAGGAAGTTAATATTGGCCAGTATTCCATGCAGTTAAGTGTGGGCATGTAACTGCATCTAACTCAAGACTTGCAGTTCTTATGGTCATTTGTAATAAAGTTCTGCCCCTTGTAGAGATGTGTCTTCTTGTTTTATTTTATCTTAGTTAACATGCAAATGTAATGGCTAAATCGGAAGCAGTTATCTTGGCCATGGAGGAAATTCTGTAATAAAGGTTTCACAAAAATAATCTCATATGCTTGTGTTTAATCCATTCTACAAAATATTACAGATGTTTATTTCAAATTATAGTCTTAAATTATTGACAGATTCTGGGCTGAAGTGACAGTGGAGTGGATAGTAGATCAGGTCTCCTGCTTTGCATGATGCTGACCTAGGTTTGGTCCTGACAAACATAGAGCCCCCAGACTCTGCCAGGAATGATTTCTGAGCACCGAGCCAAGAAGATGCCCTGAGCATCTGTGATTGTGGCCCAAAAAAAAACAAAAAAATTACAGATTCTTTTGGCCAAAGATGTATAAACTTATTATGTAATATATATTTCTCTAGATTCTATTGATAATACATATAGAGAGAGACAGAAATATCTTATATTCTGATAAAACAACTTCCATACATTCTGGTAAAATACTTCCTCTATTTCCTGTGTTATACTTAAATTGTTGTTAAGGCCGAAAATCTCTTGCCAGCGTTTATTTTTCCCTATTCTCAAATGAGAAATCTAAGTTCCATGCTTTTAACTGTGGGTAAATTTTCCAAGAATTTAAATGGGTTTCTTCACAGTGGCTTTCAGGTACTGTTCAGTGGAAATATTCCTTTAAGAGGCATATCAGAAAAGCACAGATTGCTGTGGGAATTTAAAAATGAAAAGGACCTAGTCCCTAGAAATAAATCTCTACCTCTAACTGCTCTCTAATTAATTTTCCTCCTCAAAGCAGCTTCATTTACTTCTCACACCCAGCACTTTGGGATACATGGGTATGGCTGGAAAATCAATTGATTACAGAATATTTCTTTTGACAGAACATTTCCTCTTCTTTAGAGAAAATTTCCTGATTCAAAAATAACACATTTGCCTTCTAATGTCTCAGAAGTTTATATCAAGAAATACTGATAAAATATACATGATACATTTCTTAGCTAATTGTCAGTATATTACTAAATCACCTACCTTCCTGAGAGGCTATCTAACTTTTATTAAATAATGACATTTTTACATAATTGATAAGACGAGATTGAAAGGTTTGCACTCAAGTAATTTCCTATTGTCATTCTGAAGAAAGAACAGTTATTGTTTCTGTAGAAAGGATTTGCTAACCAGGCAAGTGTGTGTGTGTGTGTGTGTGTGTGTGTGTGTGTGTGTGTGTTGTTCCTGTTCACAATGGCATGCAATATATTTGCTCGGTATAGAAAATAAAAAACAACACTTTTTAATTTACAGCAGGATTAACAGTTCTATCTCTGTGAAAACGTGGCAAATTGGGACTGCTTTGGTGATTCAGAAACTCCTTCCTGGCCCCACAAATCTCTGTGGCCAATTCGGGAAACATTCCAATATTGGAATTGTGTTGATTCCCCAATTCCCTCACTTGTAGAAGGACCTTGTGTTTGTTTCTTGAACTCATCTGGGAAAGTCAATTTAAATTTGCAGATAACAGGACCAATTGAAAGACCAACTGGCTTACTTATCGCAGATATAAGAATTCTCTCATAGTGCAAAATGAAAATAATTTACCTTGTCAGCCTGCATAAAGGGAAACTATCAGAAAAGTCCATCTCGGAGGGAGAAGCAATGAACTCTGAAGCCATGGAAATGGCATAATGGCCTTTTAAATTTACAAAGCTGTAGATTGTTCAGGAACACGAATTCTACCCAGAAGAAAACACCATTAACATTTTAATGCATGTTCTCACCATCCAATTTCAATGCCTTTTATAGTGTTTATATAATATTAATTGGTTAAAGCAACCACTTTAATTTGCAGAATCAATAATAAAAACATTGGCGTTTCTATTGCCAGGACAGATGCAGGAAAATTCCCATTGCTACACTGTTATCAATTCCACAATGCGAAGCACTAGATACAAATGGTACTAATCCTAATTCTTCATTCTTTGCTGTTTCTTCTAAGAACTGTGAATTCCTGTGGAGTAATGCGTTATGTGTGTGTCGACATCCTGTGTTTCAGTCTTGGATGCTGCTCTTAATTGGGAGACCATGTTCGCTTCCCATTGTCTTTTCTATTCCCAAGGACTTACTATATTCCACAGTGAGTTAGCCATATCAACATTTCCTAAATGGCTTCCTATTAACCCTGTGTTGCACCAATTAACCAACTAACAGTTAGGTCTTACCTAACCCCAAAGCAGCACTTTGTGCTGTTCTTTGTGAGGGCTTGGCGGAGACATTTAAGGGATGATGGTAGAGTCTACGATCCCAGGGATAGTGTCCAGCGGCTACCCACTGACCCAACCAAGGCAGCCAAGGCCACCCAGAGCTGCACCATCTGCATGTTTTACTCCTCGCCTGTGCCCCAGCACTGCCCTCTCTTACAGCAGCTACATGCTGTCTGGTTTTCTCACTCTACCAGTGATGCTCTCAGTGGTGACGTGCATCCATTCCGGGCAGAAGAATCAGTGCATCTCACCTGGGCACTGATTCCCATTTCTCCTCCTTTGATAGACTCCCACATGCCGCCTTCCTCCAGCTACTGCAGGTCTCTGCTCTCCCTTTTCAGTCTCCTTAATTCATCTCTGGCTCGTTCTTCTTCCTAGGATTGGTTTAGACTCACCCAGCCCAGGGCTCACCATGCTGAACAGTCTTGTTTCCAAAGCAACGCAGAGTAAGGTGCAGACTAGACCCAACCACAGAGTAAGGAGCAGACTAGACCCAACCAAGTACCACCTGCCGACTCCTAACATCAGACGCCCAAGTCAAAGCACCGACCAGACTAAAAACCCATCGTGTTTTTAGATAAACTTCGTTCCTGGAAAGTCATTGGGGGATTCTTTGCCTGGGCACCTAGGTAAACTGCGGCTGCGGTTCCTCCTGATATGGCAGCATCAGCTGCTCTCCTGCCTCCCTTGTGTGGCCGTGCTCGCTACCAGGCAAGCAGCTCCTGCAGCGGCTGTTCGGTGTTGACAAGCTCCTGGAGCTGGCTGTGGTGTTGCCAGGCAAGGAAAGAGGAGCAGCGTGGAAGGATGCCTTCAGGTTCTGAACACCTCAGATTAAGGCCCTGGCCAGGCTCCTGTGAGGGAGCAAGCAGGACACTGTCCCTGTCCAGTCCTCAGCACAAGCCCTTTCCAATCAACGGAGCAAAGAGTGCTCTGGCCTCATATATTTCTGTTTCTTGGGAGCCTAAACCTTGGCGCCTGCAATTTAATCTCGGTAATTTAAAAGCCAATGTTTAGTTTCCTTCTCCTCTCTCTAAGGAATCACACCATGCACTGAATCAGATTCAGCTAACTTTTTTCTCTGGGATGCCTTCCTGCACTGTCCTTCCTGAAACACCTTCCTGCGCCCTCCTTGCCAGGACGCCCTCCTGCGCCCTTCTTCCGGGGACACCTTCCTGCGCCCTCCTTCCGGGAACACCCTCTTGCCCTCTCCTTCCTCTGCAGCTCTTCTCTCTCATCTCCGCACAGTTCATGGCTTATGGCAAGGTATATCTTCCTGAGTATATGGCTGCATTCTCTTCACAGAGCCAGGAATGGTCTCAGCTCAGTGACCAAGAGAGTTAAAATCACGTGGTGTTAAGTTGGAAACAAACCAAAGACCCTGCAGTTAGGAGCACTGTGAAATTCATGTGACACTATCTAAGGAATTAATCCTCTCCCACCAAAGCAAAAGTATCTAACCAAAGGAAGAATCAGGATGCTCATGAGAATCACTCAGAGAAAAATTTGATGAGTTCTTTATACTAGAAAGTTATTTAAAACAACAAATACTATGCTTATCAATAGACTTAGAAACTGAGATCTGAAAATGAAGAGCAATATCATAGGGTTTGGCAATATTTCTTCAATAAAACTGGCATCTTAATAATTTGGTGATTTGTATTCAATTCTCCCAATGAACAATGATCACACTGGCAATTGATGTACAATAATCTCTTTGGCAAAAACCGTTAAATCTATTTATTGTCTCTGTCTTGGCTTTGTTTGCTAGCCTGTCTTCCTTCCCCTTTACAGAGTATTTTTTGGATGAGTAATCATTTATGAATGCTCTGCTCCAAACAACAGACATTACAGTTAACAACTGTTTCATCAATTAATCCTTTATGTATTAAATTTCACCTGAATGCCCATTCTCTTCTAGAACTTGAAACTGCAAAGACAAAATGAAATGCATTTTTCTTAAAATTGTATCTATTTTAATGGAAACTAAAATCAGCTACAAACAACTACAGTGCAAAGTAGTATGCGGTATAGCAGATATCTGATATATATGACCCGAACAGTTACGATTAGAAGCAAATATTTTGAATTTATATCTATCAAGTAAGTATACATCCCAAAGTCCTTTAATTAAAAGGACAACTGTTTATTTAGCTAAGAAAAAATAGTGGACATGTTATTTATTATATAAGCAGCTAATCTCAAATTCAGTTCAAAATATTTTGAATTTCCATCAAACTAGATTTTTTAATTACATCAACAAAGTACCCAAACATGTGAAAGTTAGCAATTACCAAATAACTAGTGTAGGTATGTTTTAAAATTTTAACAATAAAATAAAAGTTGACTTAATTTAATGGCTGATTAATTTATTCAATCTACTTTTACATTTTTTATTTTTCTTTTCCATTTTTAAAGTACAAAGAGTTAAAAAAGAAACTACACTCAATATTTAAATCATCTGAAAATTTCATAGTAAATATTATATGTTGTCAACACTTGATTTAGCGGATAAATATGACTTTGGTGTTTAAAAGGTATTTCTAGTATACTTATACCAAAAGCATTATAGAGATTCAAAGAGATCACCACTGAAATTCCTATGATGTTCTTCAAGGCCTTTTAAAAATGCTACTAAAATACCTATAGAATCAAAAATTCTTGAAAGTCAAAGCAATTTTGAGAAAAAGGAAGATGAAAGCAGTTGCTCTCTTAACTTTAAATTGTAGCATAGAATTATAGTAATCCAAACTATGTGTACTAGAACTAAGATAGACTTGCAGATCTGTGGAACAGAATTGAGACCCTAGATATTAACATTTAGATTTTTGGACAGTTAATTGATGACGAAGTGTCAGATGTTGTTAGAACATCAGGGTTGTCTAGAGTCACCAACCGTACTAGGGTCCCTCGGGTTCCCTGGCTTCATTTGGGGGCCAGCAGCCGACCCCTCTGGCCAATGGATGCAGAAGCACAAACATTGCTTCTCTGAAAGTCCAAGGCTTTAATTATCCCCAGAGAGAGAGAGAGAGAGAGAGAGAGAGAGAAGATGAGCAGAACTGTCCAGACTCCTCACTCCCAGACTCGTCTCTCATTTCCTGAACCAAATGAGAGAACCCTTCTATGTTTTTCCAAGGCACAGAGCCGGGCCTTACAAAAGCAGGCAGCAGGACTTTCAAAAATGATGAGGGAAAAAAGTAAAAACCTTTTTATTCGGAAAACAAAGGAATTATAGAGGCTTCCACTCATCAGGTGCAAGACACCATCAAGCAGTTCTGCTCCAGCTCTCTGAGGCTAGAGTGGGATGTTGTTTGCTCTCAGCTTGAGCTAAAAAGCACTTATTTCCATGAGGTTTCTAGTTGTTTTTGTACAGACATGGTAAGAGGGACAGACATTTATCTATATAGACATTTATCTATATATCTGTATAGACTTTTCCTCCCCAGGAAAAGTCACCATATAATCCACACTACATTCCTCTCACCAGATTGATCACTTCAGACCCTCAGGGTCCTTATCAGTTTCCTTAGGTAAACACAGAGCTCCTTCTATGCCCTTGTTATCTTAGCTTAGGTTCAGAACAAAAGTTTGCTTTTAGTTGTTCCTTATCAAAGCCAGGGTGGTCTTTCTTCCTGGTTCCATCCAGTGCCACGGTGAGACCCATTTTGGGATGCGAGGACTTAGAATCAATCTATAGGTAATTGAGATATTTAGTTAAGAAATATGGTGCAAACCCAGGAATAATAAATTAGCCACAAATGTCTTCTAGTATCTATACAAAAGGATGAAGTTCCAATATAAGACCATGTTGAGGCAAGAGAGAGGTAAGCAACATTTTAGCAAACCAGTGCAGCTTGGCTAGAAGAGTGGCATCTGCTGAATAGGAAACAGAGAGCTGGAAACAAAAGGAACCCAGCAACAGAGGGGCTGGCAATTGTGTTGACAGAAATGTCAACACAACTGAAGTAGAAAAAGAGAATCTCTAAACAAGTGGTGCTGGGAAAACTGGATAGCCACGTGTAAAAATATCAAACTGGGACCATACGCCATGAATGAGACAAAAGTGAACTCAAAGTGAACCAAAGACACCAATACTAGACTGGAATCTGTATAAAACACATTGAGGAAAATATTGGCAGAGCTCTTCAGGAAACAAGCCTCAGAAGCCTCACAGGCATCTCTAATGATGTGAACAGAGACATCGACAGCAAAAAATAAGCAAAGTAATTCCATGAAATTTTAAGTCTGTATGGTAAAACCTAAAGTTAAAGATTCCCTACTCAATGGAAGAAAACATAGAAAACATTTGAATACATCTGGTACAGAACTAATTTCCAAGATACATGAAGCACTCACAAATCTCAATAACAATAGCCAATAGCTCCATCAAAAACGGGAAAGGGGAGGAACAACTGTCTCTGAAGAAGATAAATGGATAACGAGTAGGCATAGGAGAAAGTGCCGATTGTCACTTTTTATTAGGAAAATAAAAATCAAGACACCAGTGAGATATCATATCACACCAGCTGAAATGGCATGAGAGAAAAGACTTGGATGAACCAGTGCTGGCAGAGATATACTGGAAAGAAGTGTGATTCACTACTGGCGAGATCATCTCCCTAAGCCTCTGTGGAAGCAGTCTAGTGATATTTCACATGACTCCAATGTGACCCAATGATTCCACTTCTTGGTATTTGCTAAGAATACCAATATACCCCTCCAAAAAACTGCACAGATTATGATAATAAATATATATACTAATGTTCATTGCAATACTTAATAGCCAGGATATAGAAGTGGTTCAGAAGTCCAACAAAGAATAGAAGAATAAATTGTGGTGTATGTACACAATGAAATATTATGCAGTTATGATCACTTGATCACTTGATCACTTGAATCCCGTTATTCATCGATTTGCTCGAGAGGGCGCCAGTAACATTTCCATTGGACCCTATCACGTGCCAATGTAGCCCAATGCCATATGGTTGATTCAGGAATATGAAGAGCCTCAAACCATTCCTTCAGGGTCTTGACAAGGAAGTCTGACCATCTTGTAGGTGGGCGGCCACTTGATCTTTTGACATCCTGTGGGATCCAGTTGGTAATGGCTCTAGTCCAGCGGTTGTCTCCAAATCGCATTACATGTCCAGCCCATCTGATTTTCGATGCCTTAGCAAACGAGACAGCGTCCCTGATTCTGGAATAGCGACAGAGGTCAGAACTCCGATTCCTTCACTCACTTGAGTGAGATGTGATATTCCAGGCATAGCTCTTTCGATGCCTCTCTGGGAGACCTGAATAGCATTCTCATCCTGCTTTTGTAGGGCCCAGGTCTCTGAGGCGTACGTTAATGCAGGGAGAATGGTGGAGTCAAAGAGATGTCCCCGGAGCCGGAGGTTCTTTGTCCTTTTAGCTATTTCTTCGATGCCTTTGAAGGCATTCCATGCCGCTCTCTTCCTCCTGCGCAGCTCAGGTTTTAGGTCGTTCATCATGTTGACTTCTCGACCTAGGTACACATAACTGCTGCATTCAGAGATGTTTGTTCCATTGAGAGTGAATGGGGCCTCAGGAACTAGTTCATTTCTCATGAACATAGTTTTCTTCAGATTCAGCTGTAGACCTACCTTTCCACATTCTCGGTCAAAGTCAGCCAGCATTTGTGCCGCTTGGCTAATGTTTGGTGTTATTAGAACGATGTCATCAGCGAAGCGGAGGTGGTGTAGTTGCCGACCATCTATCTTCACTCCCATTCCTTCCCATTCTAATTGTCTCATGATGTTCTCGAGGGTGGCACTGAAGAGTTTTGGTGAGATGGTATCACCCTGTCAAACCCCTCTTTTGACATCAATGATCACTTCTTTGTAGAATGGTGAGATCCTGGTGGTGAATCCGTAATAAAGCTCACGAAGGATCTTGATGTATTGGGTTTGAACACCCTGTTTGACTAGGGGCTTCGATGACTGCTTCAGTCTCCACAGAATCAAAGGCTTTCTGTAAATCAATGAACGTGAGACAGAGAGGCATCTTGTACTCCCTACAAACCTCAATAAGCTTGGTTACTGTGTGGAATAGGTCGATTGTGCTGAATCCTTTCCGGAAGCCTGCTTGCTCGCATGGTTGTCCTTCATCTAGTGTTCTGCTAATCCTGTTCAGGATGGCTCTTGTAAACAGCTTGTAGATGACAGACAACAGGCAGATGGGGCGATAGTTGCCGATGTGGTGAATATCTCCCTTCTTGAACAGTAGAACTGTCCTGCTGGTTTTCCATTGGGAGGGCACCTTGCATTCGGACAGGTAGCGTGTGAAGATCGGAGCTAGTGTATTGATGAGTACCGACGGCAGATTCTTCAGGTGTTCGGGTCTGACTTTGTCTGGGCCTGGTGCTGTTCCCTTCTTTACCGACGAGATGGCATGTCAGATTTCAGAAGGGAGAACGTTGGGAATGACATATCCATCCTGTGGAATTTGGTATGTGGGCAGGTGGATGTGGCTATCAAAGAGATTTGAGTAGAAGTCCTGGATAATCTTCTCCATTGCCTTTCTGGAAGATGTGGTAGATCCATCAGTGAGTCGGAGGGCAGTCATCTTGGTCTTATAGTTGGCTAAGGACAGGCGGGAAGTGCGAATACTTTTCCCGGCTTCTGATGTATCTTCCAGTATTTCTGCTCTTCTCTCTTTGAGGTCTGCTTTTATCGCTTCTCTGCACTGTTTAGCAAGCTTGGACGTTAGCATTTGGTCTCCCTGAGGCTCGCGCCTTGCCACGTTGGCGAATGAGCTCAAGAGTTTCTGAAGACAAGTGTCCTTTTGTGTCTTTCTCTCTCTCGGCATTCTTCGCACAATCATGGAGGTGCTGAACCAGTCGGTTGTATTCTTCATCAATGTCATCAATGATTGAATCTTCCCATGTTGCCGCAATGGTGCCAAAGAGTTCCCAGTTGGTGGTCATTCTGGGAGTTCTCTTCTTAAACATTGCAGCTTTTTCTCCCCTGTTGCGGGAAGTAGAATTTTGCACGAAGGAGACGGTAGTCAGATCCTGTCTGGAAATGGGGACGACAGCAACATCGGTCAGACAAAACCGTCGATTGAAGATGATGTGGTCAATTTCATTGTGGAACTGTCCGCCAGGAGATTCCCATGTCCAACGTTTCGCTTCAGCCTTCTGAAACTGTGAGTTCCCATGAATAGTTTTGGTGGACATGATGAACTCAGATAGTCTCTCACCCTGTTCGTTCCATTCTAGGGCATGGGTCCCAATGTGGAGTTCTTCAGCCAATCTTCTAGGTCCTATCTTGGCATTAAAATCACCGACTATAATCTTGTAGAAGGTGTGATCTTTTTTATAGAACTCCTCCAATTCCATGTAGAATTTTCAATTTCATCTTCTTTGTATGTGGATGTTGGTGCGTAGACAATGAAGATAGAAATTGCTGGCAGTGGGCCACATCTCCTCAAGTGTAATCGTCCTATTCGGTTTGTTAGGCATTCAAATGAATCAATGTTGACAGCCATGTTCGTGTTGACAAGGACACCAACGCCACCGACGCCTCTTTTCATCACATGTTCCAAGGAACAATTCTTCTCCGTGTCAAATACAGCATGATGAGACTGATGCCTCCTCGTCTCAGTCAGACCAATGATGTCATACTTGATCTTTTGAGCTTGCACCATCAGATCCTCAATATATGCTTCCGATGCCAGCGTACGTGCATTGAAAGTACAGACAGTCATTTTAGTCCTTCTTCGTTTTGGCAGCCTAGGACAGCCGTGAAATTTTATCAGGCACTGCTTGTTTGACTTTCTTACTGCTGCCGTATTAAGGGCTCTTTCGGGTCAGGAAAATAAACATTTTTGTTACTGAATTTGACATATCGAACACGCATCGGACAGCTTGCCAGGCTCTGCCATGCGGGGGGCTATATTTTCATTACTTTGTGGGGCTCTCTCAGAGGGGTGCAGTTATGAGAAAAAATTAAATCCTGTAGTTGACTGCAACATCAATGGGGAGGTATTCTTTCAGGTGGTGTAAAGAGAAGGAGAACAACGGAACAGAATGGACGGTCTCACTCAATGGTGGAAATGCAGAGAAAGAACAAAAGAATAACAGTTCTTAATGGCACGCCCCTGACCCCAAAAGGCAAAATTAATTGGGTTATAGTGGTAGAAAAAGAGGCTAGAGTCGTGTGGCATCAGGATAGTGCTCAACGCTCAAGAGCACGTTGGCAGAGGTTTGATGCATAATTTCTGTACCCAATCCGCCACCCCTAAACCTTTACTCTAACTGAACTATAATAAACTAATAAAACATAAACATTTTTAAAAGAAAGTAAAAAAAATTATTTTCTCTAGTATATTCGGCAAGAACACAAATAATTTCAGGAGATTGCTATTCCTTTAACAAATATGGGGGATTTGCCTTTCTTATTTTAATTCTATATTATTGCTGCTATTATTGGGAGTGCTTAACAGAGAATTGATGCAAACACAAGCTGAGTAGGAAGTATCGACTGCATTAAACTAGACTGAATTTTATTATCTGTTTAGGTATTCTCACCCTGAAATTCAACTTTTATATTATCATAGTAATAGCAATAAAGCAATATATATTTTACAATATTTAATATCAGGAAATAAAATTTTATACATTTAAATGAATTTCATAAATCTGAAATTGTGTTTAAATTGTCAATAAATGTAAATCATTTAGAAAGTAGGTAGACGAATTCAAGAAAGAGGCAGAGTGTCTGTCCAAGATATTTCCATTTTATTTGAGGATCTAGTCAACCATCTAAAGGGCTAAAATCAGGATCCCTTCAAAAGGAAGCCAGTTTCTACGGAAACCAGAACAAGTTGTTTGTGTAGCAGAGATAGCATCTTGTAACAACAGAATCTGAGCTCCTATACAATAACTTCACAAATACTTTGCTATGAATTCCTGCAAAGCAAAATCTCTTTTATTGTTGAACTGAATACCCAAACCCTGATCTTCTTACACACAATCAATGGCACCAACAATGCCTAACAATTGAGAGCATGCACTCTATCAGGAATTATCTTCCACCTCATGCATCTACTTGATTTAGTCCTTACAGTGTACCTAAGATAAGTACCATTAGATCTTTTTCCACTTAAAGAGTGACAAAACAGAATAAAGAGTAATTTGCCCCATATAATAAGTCAGTTATAGATTTCACATGCAGACTCCAGCAACCAGGTTTCAAGTACTGGTTCTTAACTCATGTACTAATAATAAAGGGAATTGAATATATGTGGATTTTCTCACTTACCCTCTTTAATATTTTATACATATATGCAATTATCTACATATATATCTCTCTATATAATTCTACTCTCACTTAGTATTTATTCTAATTTTAGACATTATGCAACTAAGCAAGGTGGTCACACAGGTGCTATAAATACAGCACATAAAATACAATAAAAGATGAATCAGCAACCATTGAGTACATTCTAAAGCCATTAATGGAACAGCTTCAAGAGGCACGATATTTTTGCATATTTTTAGTTTCTAATTTCTTAGAGATATTGAATCTAAACATTTATTTAACACTTTTTATTTCTGGTATTAAAGGCTGAAGACAGTTCTTCCACTTGCTTCCCAGCTTTGTCTTTTTAATAAAATAAAATGTAAGGCTGAGTCGCTTTGAGCTATTTCATTACATCTCATCTTTTTCTCCTTCATTTCCCCCAATCAATCATGTAAATAAAATTTCTGTGCCCTTGTAAATTGTATTGATAGACATCTCTAGACTGTGCTAATAAGTTTCTTGATATATTAGTATCTGAGACAAACTTGTTTTTACGATGATTATATTTATTACAAAATGTCTAGTAGCACTATAACTTTTATTATTTCAGAGTTTGAGATAGAAATGTATCATCTCATTAATTCATCAATTTGTAATTAGATTTGCCTTTCTTTTCTGATGATATTTTTTCTTACTTTCTCTCCCCCTGATTTCGATATCTTATGCTAATAGACTAAATATGTATATATTTTTCAATACTTAGATTTTGTATTTTAGGCAAGAAAATTAGTTTTTTTTTAGCACATGGACCTACAACATGTATTTTTCTAACCACAATTATTATATACTACTACTATTGTATACAATTATTTTTTTAAACTATACTGATTTAGGATTCATTTGGTTTGTCAGTCATCGGTAATTTTTTCTCATTTGAAATAACTTCATGAATTTCTTTTGTCATGAGTCTATTGATAATAAATTTTATCATATATTGTTTTATTAAAAACAACTTAATGTTATCATTTTAATAACCTCTTAAATCACTATATCTTGCAATGCTTAAAATTTATTTAATTGATACCTACCTGTAATTTTCTTAAATGTAGGAAGTTGTTTTCTCTCTAATTGGCTTAAAATTTTTCTATTTGTCTTTTATGTGTAACAAGTTCACTGTTAGCTGTATCAATTTTTATTTTATAAAATTTGACCTACTGGGTTTTTTTGGAATTCAGATCAGGAATTTTTCATGGAAGCAATTCTAAATATTTTATTGATTATTGCAGAAAAGTTTGCTCTAGCCCATTTGTTATCATATAAACATGAGGCACCGACTAGCATGTAAACTTCTTTCTTACATTTTTATTATATTTAAACATCATGGTTTGCAAAGTTGTTCATATTAAAGTTGTTTTTGGCATTTGCTGTTCTAGCACCCATTCCACTGCCAGTGCGACCTCCCTTCCACCACTGTCCCAGATTTCCACCCACTCCCCAAGCATGCCCCTTTGACAGGTATGAAATAATTTATTTTATATTGTTTGTTAAAACTAAATGGCTGATGGAATTATTGAAAAATACTTTAGTAATGAAAATTGTCTGAAAATTTTTTATATTTTTCCGTGGGTTCATTAAGTCGTTGTCTAGAGAATTTACTAAGGTGCTAGTTGCTGGTTGAGCTGTATTAACTGTTTTTGTTTATTGAGCTTAGCTGAGTTTTATGCTAACTTTCCACCTAATTTGGAGTGCTCCTATGGGGCTGTCAGTATTGTGAAATGTTAAAGTGTCGTTCTCAGTCATTAGTTTCAGGGACTCCAGGAATTTTAGAATTATAGAGAGTTTTTATGGCATAGAGGAGGCTCCAGAATGTGGGAGTGGCTTCTGTGAACTCCAAACACTGGGCTGGGTAGAGGGACGCTGCCTGCAGTTTGAGAAGACTCTAAAATTTTACCTGAATATTTGTTAGTTTGGCATCTCTGCAGAGACAAATACTCAATCTGTGAAGTTGGTCACTGGCAAGGCAGTGACTGTAGGGTGTGGGTGGTGCTGAGGCACTGGGCTGAGACTGGTCTGTCAGCCCTTCCCAGGGAGTCTCAAAGCTTTCAGCCTGAAGGTTAGTATACCTGTGAATTTTAGCAGCTTGGCTTTCACGCCTTTGGAGACTAGTCATAAATCTGTTCATCTTGACCGGTGCGTTTACATAGCCACGGTACTGGCTACTGGGAAATGGCCATCATAGCTCTTCACTTCTCTTTAACGCATATACCACTGACTTTTTATCTCAGATCTATTTTGTGGAAAATGCAATACCTGTTTTCTAATTAGCCACTGGGTTTTCTTCTAATTCTAAACATTTTGCCCAATTTTCATTGTAAATATCCTAATTACAAGATATCTGTTCTTTTCTAAACCACTTGTATCCTGCTTGTGTTTTAAAATTATGAATGCAGCTTTTTTTTAACATTTTACTATACCACCGTGAGATATACAATTACAATGTTGTTCACGCTTGGGGGTTTCGGTCACACAGTGTTCCAGCACCCCGCCCTCCACCAGTGCCCCTCAACCACCACCCATGTCCCCAATTCCCTCCCTCTCCCACGTCCTGCCTAAATGGCAGGTTCTTTATCTCCTCTCTCTCTCCCTCTCTCTCTCTTCTCCTTCTCCCACACATTGTGGGTTACTACGTACACTTAGAAGCCATCATTTGCATTTTTTTGTCTGTATTTAATGCTCAGTTCTATGTTGGTATCAGACCTTTTGACATTTATGAATGCAGCTTTTTGAAAGTGTACAAATCTTGAATTTTTTTAAATTTAGAAAATACTGAAATCTATACCCTACCATACAACATTATCTTCAAAAATATTGATTGTGTTTATATATATGTAGTTTTAATTTAAAATGATGCACATATATAGTTGCAATTTAAATCTGCATGCATTTAATTATATTAAAATAGAATGTCTGATCTATGTATTTCACAGCATTACTTTCAAACTATGCCAGGGTTAAATAGCCTTTCTTGGCCAATTATACCTATGAACCCAAGAATCCCAGCCAAATCAGCACTCTTTTGTAAAACAGCCAAATAGGCCTCTTTTGAAAATACAGGTGGTCATCTGTTTTACACATGGCATTTTTCAAGCAATTAAACTTGCTCATTTTAACCATCTTTCAGACTGTGTTGGAAATCTCTACACAAGAACAATGTAAAAGTTAAGATTAGATTGATCTGAGTGAGTTTTCACTCCACAAAGATTTATACAACTTATTAGGCAAGTTTCTATTTTGGACTATGTACCTTAGAATATCCATCAGGTCAGATGGGAGACCAGGGAGATATGACATTCCCATGCCAGAAATAAGAAGATCCATCGGGAAGATGGGGGACCAGGGAGATATGACATTCCCATGCCAGAAATAAGAAGTGCATGATATGTCCTTGGCCTTCTACAAAAGTGAGCAGGAAAAAGGTGAGAAAGATAATTCGAGCTTCCTCCAGGATACTATGCACCAGGAAAGAGGAGAAATGATAAGAAGAAAGAGTAAAAAATGCCTACCCAAATAACAATATGGCAACTCTCCCAATATAGTGCCTTCCAAAATGACATTGATAATTCTCCCAATAAAACACTTCCCAAACTGGCTAGATTGTAATTCTCCCAATAAATTCCACTTCCATTCTTTCACAGAGAGATTGCAGGAAGAAAAAATACAGTGTTTGTGGTAAAATCTTTATAAATCACAGTTAAGATAGAGAAGCAGAAGAAGCAGAAGCAGAAGAAGAAGCAGAAGCAGAAGAAGAAGAAGAAGAAGAAGAAGAAGAAGAAGAAGAAGAAGAAGAAGAAGAAGAAGAAGAAGCAGAAAGAAGAAGAAGAAGAAGAAGAAGAAGAAGAAGAAGCAGAAGAAGAAGAAGAAGAAGAAGCAGAAGAAGAAGAAAGAAGAGGAGGAGGAGGAAGAAGACGAAGAAGAAGGAAGAAGAAGAAGAAGGAAGAAGAAGAAGAAGGAGAAGGAGGAGGAGGAGGAAGAAGAAGAAGAAGAAGAGAAGAAGAAGAAGAAGGAAGAGGAGGAGGAGGGAAGAAGACGAAGAAGAAGAAGGAATAAGAAGGAAGAAGAAGAAGAAGAAGAAGAAGAAGAAGAAGGAAGAAGAAGAAGGAGAAGAAGAAGGAAGAAGAAGAAGGAGAAGAAGAAGAAGAAGAAGAAGAAGAGGAAGAAGAAGAAGAAGAAGAAGAAGAAGAAGAAGAAGAAGAAACAGAGGTAGAAGGGAAGAAATATGAGAAGGAGGAGAAGAACACAAACGATATGTCTACCATAGGTGGTAGGAAATGGGTGTTGGAACACTGACTAAAATCAATCATGAACAACTTTGTAACTGTGTCTCTCACTGTGATTCAGCTAAAACAAAATAAAAACTTAAACAACAAAACAACATGTTCAGAGGTCAGAGAGAGGTAGTACAGTGGGCAAGGTGCTTGCATTGCATGCGCTTAATGCAAGTTCAATCCTTGGCACCTCATATGGTTTCCTGAGCTCACGGGGAGTGATCTCTGTGTGTAGAGCCATAAGTGTAAGTCCTGAGCATCTCTGGGTGTGGTCCCCAACTAAATTCAAACATATAACTACATGTGTAATGAAGAAACGAGAACACACAGCCTTCAGGAGAAACGTATTACTTTTCAGTTCACTAAGGACTTGCGAATTTGGCAGAATGCACTCATTCAATTGAGAGGAAGCACTTATGGCTATAGCACCAGAGAATGGTAGACGGGACCTCTGGGCTTGCTTATTCCACTGTGTGGAAATTTTGAGGTATTTTCATTGACATTTTAGGTTTTAATTAACTGCAAATCTTTTCTAATTCTCAGCTATGTGGAGTTCAACAATGTGAGTTAACCACATTACAACTAATCATGAAATCAATATTGGCAACATATGCAATATTTTGAAGTCCAGATTGGAACATTAAAGGGTTTTTATCCAAACATACATTACAGCACTCTTTGAAATTCAGCCACTTTTAGAAACCAGTGAGAAACCCTTATCTCTGTTCTTGTCATTTTCACTGCAAACCAATCACCTGCTTTCTGTCTTGAACCGCAATCGGGGTTGAAGAGCACATTCATCCATGCTAAGCATGCCTGTAACTTAGATTTGAAAGCAGCAATGGTTGGAGTCAAAAAAATAAAATGCATGTTTAATAATATGTGTATTATTTTGGAAACTTTGAGAATGGGGTAATTTGTCTTTGTTTTGTTTTTAAGCTACACCTGATGATGCTCAGGGCTTGCTCCTGACTCTGTGCTCAGGGATTACTCCTGGTGGTGTTCAGTTAACCACATATGGTACCTGGTATTGAACCTGGCTTAGCTACATGAAAAGCAAGTGCCCTACCCTCTGTAATATTGTTCTAACCACAGAATATATCATTTAAAAAAGCTATTTTATGCATCAGAATGCAACATATTTCACTAAAACCATTTAAAGTAGTTCTGCTTTTGTCCTTTAATGAGTGACTTGGGGTTTTTGGTTGCTGTTGTTTAGGGATACACCCAGGGTGCTTAAGACTTACTTTTCGCTCAGGGATCCAGTAACAGTGTTCAGGGGGCATATGTGGTGCTGGGGATCGAAACTGAGTTAACTGAAAGCAAGGCTGATGCCCGCCTGCTGCGCTGTCTCGGACCCAAGTTAGTGACCTTTACATGTCGTTCTAAACCCCTTTGATCGGGGTCCTTTTGCTTGTTCTAAACCCCTTTGACCAGGGTCCTTTTGGTCGTTCATTTTGGGGACCACACCTGGCTGTGCTCAGTACTTAGTCCTAGCTGTTCTCAAGGATCACTCCTGACATAGGTTAGAGGACCATTTTCAGTGCTGGGTGTCTCATGAAGATCAGCTATCTGCAAGTCAAACACCTTAACCCTGCACCATCTCACCAGTCTCAATCACAGCCTTTTAAAATAAAACATGTACCATATATATTATGCAAATTTTATTTTATATATAAATATGATATAAATATAAATATTAAATATTAAATATATAGTTAAGAATTTTTGAAAAACACACATACATTTTTAAAACTTTTGAAAAAATAAACCATTATCATACTCATAAAACTGAGGTTAAAATGAGCAGGTTTAATATCAAATAATTATTGAACAAAAAGTCTCAATCAAATCACTGTTCTCTTTAGCACATCTATTTTTGCATTGGCCCACCACCCCAGCAGAGCCTCACAACAAGCCAGACGACCCCTCACTCCATGAAGGCCTCCATTTTCCACATCCGGACTTCCCCCTCATCAGAACTCCACCCAGCAGACCAGCCTATCACAGCCCGGCTCTCAGTTCATCAATAAATTCTGTATTTTGAGATGACTACAAGAGTATGCTACCCGCACGGCAGAGCCTGGCAAGCTACCCGTGTTGTATTTGATATGCCAGATACCAGTAACAATTATAGACCTCATTCCCATGACCTGATAGATGGTTTGTTCCTGGAGCAAGCAGGTGCCCTTGGGCTCTACTTGCATGAGACAGGTCATATGGAGATGTTACTGGTGCCCGCCGAGCAAATCGACGATGAATGGGAAGACAGTGACAGTGTGATACAGTTTTTTCTATAATGTAATTCTATGAAAAATATGTCAACAAGTGTTACATTCAAGGTGCAGTCATATTTACTGAATAATTATCCAACACATTCTATGCATGTACTGCAAAGAAGTCCTGACTATGCAAGCATTTCTTCACTCTAAAATCCTATTTACCGCTAATTATATTTATTCCAAATAATCAAAATGCTTTTGAAGAAATACCTGGACTAATATTATTGTGTTCATAGGTTTGCTTATCTTTTGGTCTCATTCCTGTAAAGCATAGTGAACTTAGGCTGTGTGGAGGTAGTGAACCCAGCACGTTGGTCAAACATCTCAATTCAGGGCACATCTCATTCTACACTTATAAAAAGCTGCTCCAGGAGAAACAGCTCTGAGTTTTTTCCCCCTCTTTTTGCCTGTGAACTTACAATGTGACTCTGCACTCCTTGGCCTTTGCGGTAGCTCTGACCTCATGATGAGAACAGTAGGAAGAAAGAGACTGCGAGGCACTGTTCATGTCTGGCCTCTTAACACTCTCTTCTTCCTTTCTCAGGCTGGATGAAGATGACTAAGAAGTGACCAGTTAGGTCACACCGATGAGACATGGACAGATCCCCATATGGACTTCCAGCCTCTCCAATTGTCCATCTCTCTGTAATGGGAATCAAAAAAAAGTAAATCTTTTCATGTGTTATGTCACTGAAAATTCTAGAAATTGTCTTTACTGCAGATAATTTTAGTTAAATCAATTAAACACCCTCACAGTGGATTTTTTTTTAAGGTTGGCCTACAGTCTCATAATTATGAATCTCAAGTCCTACATATGCAGTGAGGTCAATATCCCTAACATAGATTTGTTATCTAATGCCTTGGGAGATAGCTACAAGTGAAGACCATGGCCATGCTGATCTCTTTTTAGCTTGTGATTTAAGTCTTCTGTGATGAATGTATGCTCATGTGCAAAGTCTCTGTTCAGGAGGACATTCGTGACTATTTGAGGACAAGAATAGACTTAAATGAATGTCCTATTGATTTTCCTAAATGCAAAATTAATGATATCACTGTCTATGAAGTGCCCAGTGTATGCAGCTTAAATCACTAAACTGAAAATCATTTATGTTTCTTTTACCTATTTCTTATTTTCTTTGGGAAGCACAATTTCTTTCATCAGAATCCTTGAAATTGTGAGATTTTGGTTTACAGAGGAGGCACACTAAAATGGGGGAAGGATTAAATTAGAAAGCAGCCTTGATCTCGCAATGACTCAACAATTTCCTGTAATTAGGTTCACTCCCTCATGGCCAATACTTCCCTTCTTTACGCTTTTCAGAATCTCTTCTCTAACTGCACAATTGGCTCTGCTTTAGAGCTTTCAAAAACTCCCCTGGTGTTGGCCTTAGAGCCAGCAACGCCGTCTTGTGCGGGACCCTCTGTGGACATGTCCTGCTGATTTCTCCCAGCTGCTGTTGGTCATTGCTCACGCGAGACGCTTCCATGCTCCTGGTTGCTCCACTTCTCTTCCCAGTAAGTGTCTGTCGCAGCTGGCTGTTCCTCCTACACACTGACTCCTCCCCACAGAGACACTGTCCTTGTCTGCTCCGTGAGTCCTTCATAGTCCGTTCGTTAACAGCCAGCCTGCTTCCTTTTAGGATGCTCCCTAAAAGTTAGGTTGGTGACCACACTCCTAAAACACCACTGGTTGTGTTTGTGGTCTCGACACCACGCCTCTCCCCATCAGAGCATCTGTCAGCGGTGCTCTGGTCTGAGTTGTCCCTCTCCCTACACGGCTCCTTTAGACAAGGATATCCTTGTCCTTATCTGAGTGTCCGGCCCTTGGACAGGTCCAGCTCGAGATCGTGCCTTAGATGTGTGCTGAACATACATCGTTGCAGGCAACAGCTTTTAGCCCTTGCTTTAGCTAATGTTCTTAAAACCTCATTGCAAAGGAGACAATTGCCCCATTGGGTTTTCTAAAAGAGAAAGAAAATATGTCCCAAAGATAGTGTGTGTTAGAGTGTGTAGGTTGTTACCCCAGGCCGTTAAGACTGAAAGCAGAGGACCCAACACAGGGGTGGTCGGCTTCAGCGGAAATGTTGCTAAACAGAAGGGAAGGGCAAGGAAGCTAGGACTTGGGGTCTCCGAGGCACATGTTTGGGAACGGTGGAAAGAACCAACTTCTTGTAATGTTCTTTTTTAACTATGTGGCTGCCAACATTCTATATAGGGCTTCAGATATGCAGGTCCATTTGACAATGTGTCGAGGACAGTATTGTATGTGAGAATATTGTATGTGAGATTATTATCCTCGTCTAACTCTAGACTCTCCTCAGGAATGTATCTCCTTGGCCATCCATCCACTCTTTTCCCACTCTTTCCTTCCCTATTTTCCTCCTTCTTCACTTGCTGGATCATCAACAGGTCACATGGGGCCCCTGTTCCTGGAAAACCTTTCACTTCTCCTAGAGGATGGCGCCTTGGGTACCAATGTCATACAGTACCTAAATTCTTAAAAACACAATTGCAGACATTTTCTAAAATTCCACATTTTATGCCAAGTCCATGTAAATGAACGCTGATGAGAAAAAAAAAAAGTAGTATAAAGAGGGACTAGTAAAAAATAGATCACACAGAACAGAACTTGCCAGACCTTCCATGAAATGTCATGAGAAATAAATCTGATCTTTGTAGGAAGACTCAGCATCTTCAAATTAAAAATATAAATTAAAACCTTCACATAGAACGAGAGGGAAGAGTAAGATGTCCTGAACATCATGTACTTCCTGGAATTGAGCCGGAGTGGAGACGGACTGTTCTACATAGAAAACTGAACCGATAGACAAGGGAAGAAGCGACCTCGCCTCTGATTGTAATTACTTCTGAGTTAGTGTCTGAGTGGTTCTTGTACATATCAGAGGCAATGAAATGAAACCTTTATTGTCACATCCCCTCCACCAACTACATGGAGAATAAATGCAAAAAATACGTAAAAAACTATTTTAAGCTACATTTAGGAACCTACTTGTTTAGCAGGGAGATGTAGTGACGCTCAAAGAAAGTATATTACAGCAGGTATTCAAGTGCAAATAATAAGACTCCAGTGGAAGGAATTTTTTTTCTTTTTTTGCTTTTTTTGGGTCATACCGGTGAAGCTCAGTGGTTACTCTTGGCTCTTTGCTCAGGAGCTACTTCTGGCGGTGTTCAGGGGACCACATGGGATGAGGGGATCGAGCCCTGGTCGGTTGTGAGCGAGGCAAATGCCCTCCCCACTGTGCTATTGCTTTGACCCTGAGTGGAAGCATTTTATATTTAGCCCCATGTGGTTCTTGACCTATTATGGGAAGTTTAATTGGTACCATCTAAACATCTGTTCCTTTTAATCATCAAGTGTTTGAAACATAACCTGTCCTCAAACTTTGATGTGATGCTAGAGATATATCTCAAGTTTACTTCTTGCTATTTTAGAAAGGAGAGAATATGACAAATATCTCATTGAAAATGCAAATTGTTGAGTGCATACATGAATATTTAATATGATTTGGGTTCCTAGAATAAAAAAATAATAAAATAATAAAAATGGTTTCCAACAAGGGCATGGTGCTGTTGATGTACACCACACACACAAACATGCAGAGAGGCATAAAGAAGGCAAGTGTTCATAGTCTGGACCACGGACAGGTTCAGATCTGTACAAACCAGAGACAGGAGCGCTTCAGGTCCATGGACTCTCTGGCTTTGCTAACAAACAGAACACATCAATATCCACTTTGGCGGTCTTCTCGGGGACCGGTTGCTGGGTCCCCGGAGCCCCTCTCTGCCTTTGGTCCTCATCCCTCTCCTCACACTTCCCTGGGCACTGCTCCCCTTCCGCAACATGAACAGTGAACCCCAGACACCCTATTGCCTTTCCTCTTCTCTGCTGACCCATTTCACTTTCCTCAAGTTCTGCTTTGTATTAGCTAAGTCTGACAGATTCCAGCATAATCCTTTCCTTCTTTCAATGCGGTCTTGCCATCTTTCCTATAGTCCTCTTTGTTCTTTCCTTCCTATGTTACTTTTCATTCCTTTTCTTTCCACTTGTATCATCTTCCAAAGACTGCGTTGGATAGCAATTGCATGCCACCATCTGCTGTCCTGAAATACCCATGTAAGATAGAGTGCTTTCTGCCCACGTGGAATTTACAATCTGGTGAGGAGAACCTACGATAATCTGGTAAACAAGATCATTAAATTGTGATAAAACTTTAAGAAGGAAAGAAGGAAAATGTAAAAATAAAAAAAAAAATTGGTGCACAAGAAAAGTTTGTTTGTAGAACCATAAAAGGCAGAACTTTTATTACTTTGCTCATACGACTCCTCCACCAAGAGACCCTCAATTTCACCTCACTGATTTGTTTTTCATGAAAATGCAAAGGTTATTTTTTAGTTGTAATGAGTAAAAAGTGATTCATTTTCTGTATAGGATTATTGAAAAGTTGTTATATTTACTGTTTTGATATAATAATAAAATGAGTCACCACCCAATACCCATGGAACTTAATGCAGAGCGGGAAACATAGGGATAAAGGCATCATCCTGCATGTTCCCTCAGCCCTAGCTAAGGAAAGCCAGAGAGTTGGGGATGCGGATGCCGTCAGCTACTTCCTTCCTGAGTCAGCAATTGTCATCCTGAGACCCAAACACACAGATAACCAGGCTGGAGAGAGGAGAGAGAGAGCAGGTTCTCCCTCACCAGATTGGAAGACCCAATCAGAAGAAGGAACAAATAGAAATTTTAGACCCCATAAAACAAGTTGAAAATAAAGAGGTTTATTGATTTGCTATGGCAAGAGTAGGTTTTTCTGGGGATTATTTGATAGGAATGCTGAGTGTTTTCCTGAAAATTCACATATCTGTGCCTATTTGACAGGACTATTATCTCCAGATGGTCTCCAGGGACACTTGTGCTTCAAAATCCTTGAAAAGAGAGGAAGAATTTCCCTTGAGTAGAAGGTGATTCTGATCCATGCTTACTTGCTTACTCCTCTGAATAAGAGGTAAGGGACTAGGCTAGCAAATACAGTTAATGCCTATGGGACTTGAGAAAATGTGCCGTAAATGTTGGAATTTATCTTAGGACTCTGAGGAAGCATCAGTATCTCCATGAGGCATTTTAATGAGATTCTTTGCTGCTGTAAAGATCATTGTGGTTGACGAGTACAGGTGGGAACGGAGTTGAGAAACAAAGTGCATTTATACACAACTGGAAAATCTGAATGGGAGCGTGGATGACCGCCTATCAGGCTGAAGAGGGAGTCTGAAGGAGATTCAGGCACATGAATCAATCAAATTAGGCCTCGGAGACTACGTGGGGAGAATAGTTGTGAATAGTTCTTATTTCTGTTTAAAGTTTCTAGAAAGGACGATTTGTACGGAACTTTCAAAGCACCTGTGAACACTTTGCCTCATGGGTTCTAAACGTTATGTTATTCAAAATAGTTGGTAAGTACCTTTCTTCCCACATGAATGGACTTCAGTTTCCTTAAAACATATTCCATTTATCTTTCTATCCTACATAATATACCATACATAATAGAATAGATGTTCACTTAACCTTTACTGACACTTGCTCAAATGACACCCATCCCTTTTGTAGACCTAAGTTCTGGAGATTTGCTAGCCCCTAACTTGTGGCAGATGGATAGAGGGTTCCTCAGCACGGAGAGCTCTAAACCCATAATCTCAAATGAAATAGACCTACCTTTATGACACCCTTGCCTGGGTTCCTCAGTTTCTTTGCTTTTTGTGGTTCCAATAAAATTAGCTAATTCCTCCAATGTACTCTTTTACTCACAGCTGCAGTTCTAAGCAAGAATAAATTGTCCCAAGTATCAATTAAAAGAAAGTTTTGTGAATTACAACTCTTTAAACAATATTACCTTTTCTTAATTTTATAATTTATTCACAAGTTGTTAGTTCTTCCTGTAAAGTGCATAAATTTCATTATGATGTGAACAAAATGACATAGAACATTTAGCTTTTATTTTATATATTTGAGGTAATTGTTTAATTGTATTATGCTTCAACTACTATTTAAAATTGACATGTTTATATCTACATTGATTTTCGAGCTTCGTATTTTATGAAATCCTAAGTAGGTCTTTGCATACTATTCTCTGAATGCTGGATCAGAAAGCGCCAAATCTTATGACAATAAATTATGTGCTAATTTGCGATCATCAGGGTGAAATAAGAAGGCAGAGAAAATAAGAATAAAATTGCCAACAGTGGCTTTCTTATATCTGCAGTTTTATCTCCAGCAAACTGTATTTTGATCTTTATGGACTCCTATGGCTTAATAATCTGTCTTCTCTCTGGCGGATGGTTTCCATAGCCATTAACACTAATCACAATATCAGAAGCCCTGCTGTGCTTTTTACCAAATCACTAACCCTGGCCTCAAGATGCATTGTATGTTCTCTGTAGTGGTGGCTCACACTTTTTTAAGAGTTAAGTGCTTAATAGTTTATTACAATATACTATCATTTTCATTTAGGACCCCAATAAAAGTTTCATTTTGAGTAATTACGATAATTTAAATAAATTGTGAGGCTTCCATGTCAGAGTAGGCCAATTTCTCGTTTCAGGGCTTATGGGTCTAACTAGCTGAAGACTTCTGCTCTGTCACGGTGGTATCCTTTTCTGCCATCCCTGACTGATGACCCTTTACTGGTATCCATACTGAGTGTTAGCATCTGTTGATGTTATTCGTGACTACTGTGCTTCCCAAGACATTAAAGATTAATTTTAAACACTTTTCCCCCAAAGTTTCCATGATTTTCCAGTGCTAAACTGACAATCCTTTACCCAGACACAATATTTGCAAGCCAAGATATTAGCAAGAGCAACAATTGTGTAGCTACACACAGATCTGCTTTGTTCTCTTTCCCAAGAGATTTATTTATATTTAATAAATGTACTTATTAATAGGTAAAATATAATTATGTTTAGTAATGTGTTTATTTAAAATAAGTTTATTTAATTAATAGCACTATTTATTTTAATAACTAATTATTTCATTTTAATAGCTAATATTCACTATGCCAAAACCAGTAACAATAATGGACCTTATTCCCAATGAATGGAGATGTTACTGGGTGCCCACTCAAGCAAATCAGATGAACAATGGGAAGACAAGTGACAAGTGACAAATATTTATTTAAAATAAGTATCAACATAATTATTTTTATATTTAATAAATGTACTTATTAAATAAGATAGTGATCATTTTGGTTGTGTCTTTATCTTGTTTAGTTCAAGTTTATTTTTTTACATATACACTTTACAAGTGAAAAAACCTTTATTTAGAAAAATATAAGGATAGTGACAGAGAAATGGTAAATGGTACATGTTCAAGAAAGAACACAAGTTTCTTGAGGGAAAAAGTTTCTGAGTGTACATACTTCAAGCTGGGAAGATGTAAAAGAGTTAAAAAATGTTTAGCTTATTTGTTTTGGAGGCTTTTCCTGGCTCTCCATTCAGGATTTACACTCTGGTGGGCATTAGGCACCATGCGGTTCTGAGGACCAATCCCAAGTCAGGCACTTGCTAAGCAAGCACCCACTTGTTGTACTAGCCCTCGGCTCTCCCAAATTGACAAATTTCTAAGGACTCTGTGGATACATTCCTTAGAAACCGAAGGCAGACATAAAATCTTTCCATAGGAAGGGCAGAATTTACAATAGTAAAGTCAATCAATAACTAAAATTGCTTACAAGAGCTAAGTGAGAAAAAAAAAGTAACAAATGAAAACAAGAAACATAACTACACACTAAGGGAAAGGTTCCTGGGGAATTT
>JAJIBD010006503.1:7500-119291 GCA_021461705.1 Cryptotis parvus | reverse complement strand
AAACAGCCCTGTGCAGCTGTTTGTGTGGACAGAAGTTTACAGCTCCTCTGGGTAAATATCAAGGAGTACATTGCTGGGTTCTTTGGTAAGAATATGTTTAGTTTTCTAGAAAACCACCAACTCTTTCAGAGTAACTGTAACATTTTTTGCATTTCTACCTGCAAGGGAATAAAATTTCCTGTTGCTTCCCATTTTTGTTGACATTTTTTTGTCAGTGTTCCAGAGTTAAGCTAGTCTAATAGGCATGTTGTAGAATCTCACTGTTTTAATTTGTATTTTCCTGATGATAGATTGTGTGGAGTATCTTTTATGTGCTTATTTTCCATTTGTGTATCTTCTTTGCTGAGGTGTCTGTTGAGGTCTTTGGTCTATTTTTAATTAAGTTGTTTGTTTTCTTATCATTAAGTTGTAAAAGTTCTTTGTGTATTTTGGATGACAGACCTTTATCAGATGTCTTTTTGCAAATATTTTCATGCAGACTACGGCTTGTCCTCTCATTCTTTTATATTGTTTCTTGAAGAACAGATGTTTTTAATTTCAATAAATTCCTGCTTGTCAGTTTTGCCCTTCATGGATAGTGCCTTTGCTCTTATATCTGAAAATTCATCTAGATTTTGGCTTATATTACTTTCTAGGTATTTTTTATTTCTTGCAGTTTTTAAATCTGAGTCTGTGATTCATTTTGAACTAATTTTTTGTTAGGTCTGTGTCTAACACTATGTATTTATTTTGCTTGTGGGTATTCAACTGTTCTAGGGACATTTGTTAAAATGAATATTTATTTTAATTTTATTTTTTTAATTTTATTTTATTGAGTCACCATGCCATACAGTTAGAAGGTTGTTCATGATTGGGTTTTAGTCACACAGTGTTCCAGAACCCATCCCTCCACCAGTGCACATTTCCCACCACTAATGTTCCCTTTTCCCCTCCTGCCACCCCCTCCAACCCCAACCTGTCTCTACAACAGTCTAAACAAATGATTATGCCAAGGAATAATCCCTTCCTCAAAGATGATCTCTTATGTAAACAAAACACTGGACAGAAAGATGGGGCTGGTATAAAGTAATACATTTTAATTTCATGGGCTCATTTAATCTAGATGGCACCCACAAGTTCCTTCTTATTTATTTTCTGCACCAAGGTGATTCTGAGTACACTGAAAGGGTCACAGTCGCCTGCTTGAGGGCAAACTGGTATGATCCTTCCTATAATCTTAATTATAGTCTCATTGTAGCCAGGGTGGTAGTCCCCTGGTAAATTCTAACTATCCCACACTGGGTGCAGTGGGTATAAAGAGGAGCTGTTCCCAATCTAGAAAATAGAGGTCTAAGTAGATGTATGCCAGAAGTTATTCAGAGTCAAGGAGACCTCTGTAACTGCCACACCCTCCATCATTGTTTACACAAAAGAGAGATCTCATTAGTAAAACCTTGGCTTGAGAACTTGTAAATAGATTAAACTATGAGTGGATAAAGCAGCAAGTCTCCCAAACTAGATAGGGTAGAGGCAATGCCACTTCTGGGAATATACACTGGGGTCTCAAAAACACACAGCAGAAACAACGTCTGCACGTCCATGCTTATTGCAGCACATTAACAAAGTCAGAATCTGGAAACATCTCAAGTGCTGATGAGAAACATCTCAAGTGCTATGAAATTAAAATGTATTACTTTATACCAGCCCCCTCTTTCTGTCCAGTGTTTTATTTACATAAGAGATCATCTCTGAAGAAGGGATTATTCCTTGGCATAATCATTTGTTTAGACCTGTAGTAGGGTGTGGCACCACCCTTCTATACTCTTCTACTATCTAGAAGCTCTTTAGTTGATCTTTGTTGACAGGACCCTCCCTGAAGTTAGGATTACTTTTGTGTATATAAGGGAACTGCCTTGAGGTACTGTTTCCTTTCTGGGTGGGATCCACTTTGGTGGGACTCTCTCTGGTGGGATCCACTTTGGTAGGAGACTTGGGCCCTCGTGAAAAGTCTAAATTCTGACCAGAGCTAGAGATCTTCCATTATATTGGATTGTGGTGGTAGAGCTTGTTGTACTATTAAAAGCCTTTTGGAACTGTGCCGAACTCCTATGTTTTCATCCATTCCCAGGTTGCCTCAAGAGGTAGAAGAGAACTTTTGTCCTGATACTGTTTGGGACCCCAGCAGCTCCCAGACAGCTGGGTCATTTGGAAGCTCAATTTCTAGCTTTTTGAGGAATTCATATATTTTTTTTTCTTGAAAGGTTGACATTCCACAAACACGGAGAGTCCCTTTCTCCCGCCCCTCTATGCCAGCACTGATTGTTCTTATTCTTTTGAATGTGTGCCAGTCTCTGTGGTGTGAGATGATATCTCATTGTCGTTTTTATTTTCATCTACCTTAGGATAGCGATATAAACTTTTTCTCATGTGTATTTTGGCCATTAACTTCATTATTATATTGCCTTTGTCAAATGTCAGTTGCTTATGTGTGTGTGTAGGTCAGTTGCTTATGTGTGTGTGTGTGTGTGGAATATTACCGTTCAATGTGTTTGAGTTTATATCTGGCAATGATCAGGAGTTACTGCTGGTTCCACATTCAGGTATTATACCTGGATCATGGACAGCCATCCTGCAGCAGTTTTTTTTTTTTTTTTTCAATCCGGCCCAGATATGCTGAACCAGAGACTCTCAGACATGGGGCAGAGCTGCTACTTGCTCTCCCTGTGCCCAGCTGCTTGTAGAGGCACCCGGGAGGCATGGCGGAGTTCTAGCCCTGGCCTGTCACCCCAGCAGAGCCTCACAACAAGCCAGACTACCCTCCCCTACTCCATGGGGCCCGCCATTTTCCACATCCGGACTTCCCTCTCATCACAACTCCACCCAGCAGACCAGACTATCACAGCCTGCTTGTGCCGGCCGCTAGCGGCCGTGTGGTTCATAAATAAATGCTTTATTTAGAGGTGGCTACAACAGTATGCCACCCACACAACAAGCCTGGCAAGCTGCTCGTGTAGTATTTGATATGCCAATTACCAGTAACATTTATATTTGGTCATTCCCGTGACCTAATATAATTGTTTGAGGCTCTTTATGTTCCTGGAGCAAGCAGATGCCTTTGGGTTCTACTAGCATGTGACAGGGCATATGGAGATATTACTGGTGCCCGTTCTAGCAAATAGATAATTAACGGGAAGATAGTGACTAGTGACTAGTGCTTTGGGGACTGTATGGGATTCTGGGGATCAAACTCAGGTCAGTCATGTGTAAGGCAAGCACACTACCCACTGTGCTATCTTTCCAGTTCCATATATTTGTTTTCTTAGCCCTTTGAACAGTTCAATTCCTCTATTTGCCTATTCTTTCTCTAATACTATGCTGTCTAAATTACGGAGCTTTAGAGTAAGACTTGCTATTTAGTCTTACTTCACCTCCAACTTTATATTTATCCTTCAATATTATATTAACTAGACTTGCTTTATGTCTCTTCATATAAGCTTTAGAATCCTATTGATGATAGTCACAATATAATTTATTAAAATTTTTAAAAGTGATTGTATTGCCGGGTGTGACCCAAAAAGCAAAAAAAAAAAGGTGATTGTATTAAATCTAGAGAGTTGTAGGAAACTTACACCTTGACAGTACTGAGTTCCTAAGTAAGAATATGGGTTATCTATTTACTTAGTTCACTTAATCTTAGCCAAAAGGCTGAGAAGCAAAATAAGTGATCAAGGGGAAAATAAGTGATCAAGGGGAAAATTTATATATGTAGGCCTGACCTATTCCATATGAATTCCAAAATATTAAAAATACACAGAATTTTTTAAAAAGGTTTATTAATGACAGGCGAGACTAGATTATTACCATAATGAGAACCAAGTATAAAATAAAATTCAATGTAATATAATTTAGTTTCTAGAGTTAAAAACATACATATGTAAATGAAAATAGGCATTTTATTATATTACATGGTTTTAATTACCTTATTTACATAGTATAAATCATATAGCAATCACTAATTGGCTCTTACTGATTTATTTTCAGATTATCCTACTTGCCAGTTCTTAAAGTTTTGTTGGAATAAGCAATACAAAGTAAATTTGCTATGTGCCTAAGGGGGAAGGTTGGGATTGGGAAGGAAACAGGGAATGTTGGTGGAGGAAGGTCACAGTGATGGTTTTAGAACACTGAATGCTTAAAACAACTGCATAATGAACAACTTTGTACATCATGGTGTTTTTAATAAAAATTAAATAAAACAACAAACAAGAACAAATAGCCTCTGAAAAGACTTCCTCCTGGTGCTGTCCATGGGATATCAGGTGGTGTAGTTCACTGATTATGCATTAGTGTTGGGTGATGCCTCACCCATTAGTCCTAGGTCTTTGCATTTGGGATTCCTCTCCCCCACTGTATCAGTCATTTGAATATATTTAGTCCAGAGCTTTGTGCTAATGGATCTCTTTTTTGCATGTAAAAATTAAAGGAGTGTGTTGCAGGTACTTGTGAGTCAGTTTGAGTCCAATTAATGGTTCTTTGACGTTCCATCATATTTTCTAACAATAAGCCCCAGTACTATCTAGATTGGAGGTATTTCCCTTTACCTCAGGGTCCGTACATGAGACTGGATGATACCAAGAATAGTCCACCCTGGCTATGAAATGGGTCCATCTTTAAGGAAATTAGCTCTACAAAGATCAAAGGAAAGGCCACAGTAGTTTGTCTCACTTAAACACTAGTATGTAGGACATCACGGTATGAAAGGCTTTGACAAAGAGCAAGAGCACTTGAACTATTGCTATGGAGCAGAGTGAACCAGACAAAGAACTTTGTGGGGGAAGGAGATATCAATCTAGCATGGAGACATAGTTTGAATTATATGACATGATCACTCCATGAAAATACATCCTATAGATAGTTTATCTCGGGTGTATTTCTTTAAGCCCCCTTACAGTGTTTGCATCAGACGCTGGTCTGGAAAGAGGGAACAATGCCCCATATTAGCATCTTTTATGGGACCGGGTTTTGACTTTGTGAAGGCCAGCCCATGAGAGACTTTGGCTTTGGCAGGCGGGCAGACAAAGAACTTGGTCTAGAGGCACACACATGTGTGAGTGAGCTCTGGATCAGCATTCTTGGTCAGAGCACACGGTTGGCTATACTTGGTCTATGTAAGAAGTGAAGTTGGTAGAAGTAAAAAGGTTTTTTTAGAATATCTATACTGGACTTGTGGCTTTTGTTAATCGGCTGTGAGCCTCTCAAGCGTGACCAGGGAACCCGATGAACCCAATATTCTTGGGGAACCACACGGCCCCAACACATGAGTGAGAATTCTTTTCTAGCCTCTTGATTTTATGTAAATCATATTTCTTTAGATTTACAAATGTGGCAAAATTTGACTGGGGTGATTTTCAAGGGGCAGTCCAGTGAGTGAGTCTAGAATGTGAATATAGAAGTTCATATGACCTGGAATCTGTTGCTGCTCTTCATTTCTGCTGTTTCTCCTCTAGACCCAACCAGTGCCATTTATCTCCTAAATAATCCAAGAATTTACCACCTGTCTGACAGACAAATCTTCATGCTCCAGTTAATCTGACTACTTTCTTCTGTTCGTGGTTTACTGTGGCATTTCTTAACATGGTACTTGTAGACTTAAGGGCTACATGGTAATCAAATTCATATCCAGCACCTTATGCAGGTTAGGTTGGAATCCTGGAGTTCCATAAACATGTATATCAGAAAACTGAATTCCACAATACCCTGCACTCTCCCACTATTTACTTTTTCTATTGAACTATGGGAGTGATGGATTTAGGGCATATATACACATACATATATATGTATATATATATGTATATATATGTATATATATATATATATACATATATATAAAGATTTCAAAGGGACAGGTTAGTTGCAAAGACCCTCACCATGAGTGTACTTTCTGTTTCTTCTGTCATTTTGTTTCTGAATGAAGCCTGTCTGAATATTAACACTGACTTCAGTGGACTTTGATTAGAGCATGTTTTCTTCCTTAGTCTGAATAGACTCCATCTAATGAACTGAGTCAGGCTTGCGCTGCTTCCAAGCGGCTGCTCGGTTCACAATAAATGCTGATTTAGAGATGACTACAAGAGTATGCTACCCACACGGCAGAGCCTGGCAGGCTACCTGTGTCGTATTTCATATGCCAAATACCAGTAGCAATTATAGACCTCATTCCCATGACCTGATGGAATGGTTTGAGGCTCTTTATGTTCCTGGAGCAAGCAGGTGCCCTTTGGGCTCTACTTGCATGAGACAGGACATATGGTGATGCTACTGATGCCTGCTCGAGCAAATCGATGATGAATGGGAAGACAGATTTACTTAGTTATTTGATTTAGTTCATCATTGTCTAATATTTGTGAATATACATTTGTATGTATTTTAGGTTTATGCTTGATATTTTGCATTTTTTGATGATAATATACTTTTTTGCATGTTTACTATCAAACTCTACTTTTTCATTGCTATAAAATGATTGACTTCCATATATTTTTGTGTCTTGGATCCTGCTACTTGATCACTTCACTTGATCACTTGAATCCTGTTGATTCATTGATTTGCTCGAGCAGGCACGAGTAACATTTCCATTGCACCCTATCACGTGCCAATGTAGCCCAATAGCATCTGGTTGATTCAGGAATATGAAGAGCCTCAAACCGTTCCTTCAGGGTCTTGACAAGGAAGTCTGACCATCTTGTAGGTGGGCGGCCACGTGATGTTTTGACATCCTGTGGGATCCAGTCGGTAACGGCTCTAGTCCAGCGGTTGTCTCCAAATCGCATTATACGTCCAGCCCATCTGATTTTCGATGTCTTGGCAAATGAGACAGCGTCCCTGATTCTGGAATAGCGACAGAGATCAGAACTCCAGATTCCTTCTTTCACTTGAGTGAGGCATGATATTCCACGCATAGCTCTTTCAATTCCTCTCTGGGAGACCCGAATAGCTTTCTCATCCTGCTTTCGTAGGGCCCAGGTCTCTGAGGCATATGTTAATGCAGGGAGAATGGTGGAGTCAAAGAGATGTGCCCGGAGCCAGAGATTCTTTGTCCTTTTAACTATTTCTTCGATGCCTTTGAAGGCATTCCATGCTGCTCTCTTCCTCCTGCGCAGCTCAGGTTTCATCATGTTGATTTCTCAACCTAGGTACACATAACTGCTGCATTCAGAGATGTTTGTTCCATTGAGAGTGAATGGGGCCTCTGGAACTAGTTCATTTTTCGTAAACATGGTTTTCTTTAGATTCATCTGCAGACCTATCTTTCCACATTCTTGGTTGAAGTCAGCCAGCATTTGTGCTGCTTGGCTAATGTTTGGTGTTATTAGAACGATGTCATTAGTGAAGCGGAGGTGGTGTAGTTGCCAACCATCTATCTTCACTCCCATTCCTTCCCATTCTAATTGTCATATGATGTTCTCGAGGGTGGCGCTGAAGAGTTTTGGTGAAATGGTATCACCCTGTCGAACCCCTCTTTTCACATTAATGATCACTTCTTTGTAAAATGGTGAGATCCTGGTGGTGAATCCGTAATACAGCTCACGAAGGATCTTGATGTATTGGGTTTGAACACCCTGTTTGGCGAGGGCTTCGATGACTGCTTCAGTCTCCATAGAATCAAAGGCTTTCTGTAAATCAATGAACGTGAGACAGAGCGGCATCTTGTACTCCCTACAAACCTCAGTGAGCTTGGTTACTGTGTGGATATGGTCGATTGTGCTGAATCCTTTCCAGAAGCCAGCTTGCTCACATGGTTGCCCTTCATCTAGTGTTCTGCCAATCCTGTTTAGGATGACTCGTGTAAACAGCTTGTAGATGATGGACAACAGGCATATGGGGCGATAGTTGAAATGTCGTGAATGTCTCCCTTCTTGAACAGTAGAACTGTCCTGCTGGTTTTCCATTGGGGGGGCACCTTGCATTTGGACAGGTAGCGTGTGAAGAGCCGAGCTAGTGTATTAATGAGTACCGATGGCAGATTCTTCAGGTTTTCGGGTCTGACTTTGTCTGGGCCTGGTGCTGTTCCCCTTCTTTACCGACGAGATGGCATGTCGGATTTCAGAAGGGAGAACATCTAATTACCGTAAATATTCTACCCACCCCTCTGAGAGAGCCCCACAAAGTAATGAGAATATAGCGCCCGCATGGCAGAGCCTGGCAAGCTGTCCGATGCATGTTCGATATGCCAAATCCAGTAACAGAAATGTTTATTTTCCTGACCCCGAAAGAGTCCTTAATTATCCTGCTACTTAGCTATCATAAATTATTAGTTTCAGGAGAATTTTCATAAAATTTCTTCATCATATTTTTACACAGATATTCTTGTCACTGTTGAATCAACAGCTTTATTTATTCATTCACAATACCCTTCCTCCTGCGCAGCTCAGGTTTTAGGTCATAATTAGCTGTTATTATCTTCCTTTTTATTTTTATTTTTTCTTGACTAGAGGCATTTCATTGATCTTTTCAAAGAACTAGCTTTTGTGTCATTGATCTCCCTGTTTCCAATTTCATTGATCTTTCCTCCAATAATTTTAATTTTTCCTCTTCTATTAGAATTATTTTGCTCTTTTGTCTCTAAGTTTGAACAGATTATTAATTTTAATATCAGTAAACATATTTTTATTGAATACTATAAATTTCCTTTGATGTACTACTTTCACCACACCGCACCAAAATAAAAAATTATGTATATTAAACTGCATACTTCTCACAGAGGTAATCTTGATTATAGTATGTATGTGACGTTGTTTTCCATTGTGCATTAGTTCAAAAGTACTTAATTCCTTCTGAAGATGTAGAAACTAAGATTTTGGTGTTAGGGATCTATTCACGTTGCAATTGAGTAAGTGGAAGAGAAGACAAAAATCCTTTCTTTTTAAGATGTATATCTTTCTTGAACCTAACTTATGGACATTGTGTAGTTATTGATTATACAGACAGAGTGAGAAAAAGATATTTAATTATATTTGGTGCTTAAGATTGAAGACATTTGAATTAACAAAGAAAACCCAAAATTCTAGGTGGGGGAGAGTGTGTGTAACAACTTCTGGGTACAAACTAATAAAATAAACAGGGAACAAAATCAACATAAAGATATTTGTTACACATCTGTGTTCAGAAAACAAATCAGAAGATAATAAAAAATATTTAAAATCAATTTATAATAATTTGCAATAAAATATATTTACATTGTAAACCAGTTACAATCAAATATGTAGGCATCATGTTAGCAAAGAAGGCTAAAGGGTTTAACTCAAACTGTATCAGTATTAAAAGAAGTAAAGGGAATATAATTAAATGAAAAAATATTCCATATTCATGACTGAAAGAACTAACAGTTAATACAAGCATTCTACCCAAACTATTTTATAGCTTTAGTACAATTCCTATCAAAATTGCAATAGTATGTTACATCAATTCTAGAAAAAACCACTACTCAAGTCTGTGATGGAATCACAAAATCTCACAAAAAACCAAAGATATGTTGAGAAAAAAGGAGATAAGTAGCATTGATTTCAAAATATGCCATGAAATATATTAATCAAACTGTAAAATACTGTGAAAAATCAAACATTAATACCAACAAAATAAAAATGAGAAACAAGAAATAAAATCACACATATGAAAGAGAGCCAAGAACATAAAATAGAGAAGAAAAACCAATACAATAAATTTTACTGAGCTGGGCTAGAGAGATAGTATAGAAATACAGGCTCTTGTCTAGCATATAACCAACCATGGTTTGATCCTTGGCATAGAACATGGTCCTCCAAGGACTGCTAGGAGTTATTCCTGAGCCCAGAACAAGGAATAAGCCCTGGCCAGGTGTGGTCCAAAATGTAAATAAATAAATAGCACTAGAAAAAGTAGTCATGTAAAATAAGATCTAAATTGGACTGCTATCTCAAAAGTAATTCAAAGTGAATTATTGGCTTAGATTATTGACAGAAAAGTATAAAATATGTCAAAGAAAAAAAAGCAGGCAAATATTCCATAATATTGCCTTTGTTGATATCTTTGGGACTTAAAGCTATTGGCAAGGGGAAGAAGGCTTAAAATCAAATCAACAAAATCATCTGCACTGTGAAAGGTACTCTTTGTGTTTTAACAAAGAAAGCTTGAGTAAACCACTTAAAGAAAATAAAAAGCTAGCCTACAAGTGTATTAAAAACACTTATTACTGATTATCAAAGAAATGCAAATCTGATTGAGATAACACCTTGCACTAGAAGGAAAAGCTTATGTTTAAATAAACAGAAAGGATACATGCTGATATGGGTGGAAAAAATGGGAACCCTCATTCACCTTTGGTAGAAATGTAAACTTTGGATGGAGTGATGAAATGTAATCTATGGGGCACAATATGGAGAATACTCAATAATTTACAAATAAAAATTCTATATAGCAGAGCAATTCATCACCTACAAATGTAGAACACATACTACTTTCAAAAGTATGTTATATATATTTGTATATTTATTTCAAGAAAACCTACTTCTTAAGAAATTATATAATATATTATATATGTATGTCTATATAGGTAAGTAAATATATAGAAATAAATCCACATATATATAGATACCTATAAATCTAAATACAGATATAAACATATGTGTAGAGATTTTTCTGGGGAAACACTGAGGCTCCCCGCACAAAATCCAGGAGCAGAGTCAGGGATTCCCTTCTGTCTCAGGGATTGGCAGATGGTAGAACAGAGAAAGATGGAAGGATCAGTGAAGTTTCAACATGCTTTACTTAACACCGGTTGAGATGCAGATACAGCTGGCAAAGCTACTACCAGCTCACTGTTGCACTTCCTGTACTCCACTGACCACGAGGGGTCAGGGACAGAGAGTGACTTCCATCCTGAGCCCACTATTCCAATAGAGCTTCAGAAGAACCCAGAGGAACCAGCACACCATGCTGGCAGCATTTTTCATCATCCAGACTACATAGCTCATCAGAGCTCCACCCAAGAGACTAAGCCAATCTCAAGCCTGGCTTGTCAGAGACCCACCCTACAGAGAAAAGTATTTCAAGCCCCGAATGCTTGAACCACAGATGCAGATACACCAGAAAGAGCTGCTATCAGCTCTCCCCATAGTGTAAAACGCTTCACGGTCACGGGATTATCTGTAAATTACCAAGAATATTCTACCCACTCATCTCAGGGAGCCAGGCAAGCTACTGAGAGTATACCGCCCACACAGCAGAGCCTGGCAAGCTGTCCGACACGTATTTGATATGCCAAACCCAGGAAAAAAATGTTTATTCCCCTGACTCTTAAAGAGCCTTAAATATGGCAGCACTAAGAAGGATGAGCAAAGAGAGGCTGATAAAATCCAGGGCCAACTAGGCTGTCAAAACGAAGGAGAACTAAAATGACTGTCTGTACTTCCAATGCATGCACACTGGCATTGGAAGCATATATCGAGGACTTGATGGTGCAAGCACGAAAGAACATGTATGACACATTGGTCTGACTGAGATGAGAAGGCATTAATCACATCATGCCATTTTTGACACCAGAGAACTGTTCCTCAGAACATGCAATGAGAGAGACGTTGGTGTTGTTGGTGTTCTTGTCAATAGAAACCTGGCCATGAGCATTGATTCATTTGAATGCCTAACAAACCAGATAGGATGATTATACTTGAAGAGATGTGCCCACTGCCATAAGTTTCTATCTTTATTATCTACACACCAACATCCATATAAAAGGAACAATAAATTGAGAAATTCTACATGGAACTAGAGTAGTTATATAAAGATCACACCTTCCACAAGATCATAGTCAGTGATATTAATGCCAAGATAGGACCAAGAAGATCAGCCGAAGAACTCCACATCGGGACCCATGACCTAGAATGGAATGAACAGGGTGAGACATTGAGTTCATCATGTCCACCAACACCATTCATGGAAACTCACAGTTACAGAAGGCTGACTCTCAATGTTGGACATGGAAATCTCCTGGTGGACAGTTCCACAATGAAATTGACCACATCATCTTCAATTGACAGTTTTGTCTGACTGATGTTGCTGTTGTCCCCAAATTCCAAACAGGATCAGACCACCGTCTCTTTCTTGCAAAATTCTACTTCATGCAATGGGGAGAAAAGTTTAAGAAGAGAACTACCAGAACGACCACCAACTGGGAACTCTTTGGCACCATTGTGGCAACATGGGAAGATGCTATCATTGACGACATCGATGAAAAAATACAACCCACTGGTTCAGCACCTCCATGATTGTGTGAAGAATAGGAAAACCCCCAAATTTAGGGTTCGCAGTTTGGCGTCGGCCATGTGTAGGCCAAGATGGCTGCCACCACGTGTTAAGGCACTGCAGAGAGGAGGCAACCAAGTTGTGCCAGCAGAAACGGAAAAAAAAAAACCAGGAGCGAGAGGAAACAGGCTAGTTTTATATCCCTGCAACCCAGAACTCCCACTCCAATGAAAAGCATCAGGGTCAAATGGCTCAGGTAATTTCTCCCAGGACCTCACCTAGGCCCTTTGAGATGTTAATGTTGCTGAGCCTAGATCTGCCAGGAAATGCCTCTGCAGGGTGGAGAGTAGTTTCTGAGATGAACTGTATTTCAGAATACAAAGTCATGCATCTGTACCAAAGAATATTCTATAGCCAGTTAAATATTTCTCCAAGCCTTCACAAAAGTCTCATCTTTTTACTTCATATAGCTGCTCTGTATATTAGCTTTGAGTTATCAGGGAGCCATGCTTGCTTGCTTGGAGGCAAACAGCATTTCTCTCTGGTCTAATTACTTAGAGAGCCAACGCGGCCAGGCAAATATACTGCTAAGATCTAGCTAGTCCCACAATGATTGTGGCAGCATGAGATAATATTTATACCAGCCAGTATATAATATATGGTAAGATAAGCTGCCACATTCAAACTGTCCTCCTTCTATCTACAAAGTGACCTGCAGGAGGCAACTCCAGGCCAGATGCAGAGGCTCTGGGCAGTAGTGAACTGTAACAGATTTATATCTCTATATATGTACACTATAAGGTCTTTTTAGTGCTATTTATAATAGCTGAGATCTGGAAACAATCCAAGTATCCGATTGTGATGAATGCATGAAAATGTTGTGAACTTTATATATATTTTGAACTTTATATATATGGAGGATGTCAGGTTATGTGAAATAGGTCAGAAAGAAAAGGACAATACTGGATTAGCTTCTGTTTATGTGGTATATAGAGAAACAGAACAAGGGAGAGGATGACTTACAATGAAAACAAACCGTTATTTCTGAGAACAGAGCTTAGGTTAGGGTAGGGTACTGCAAGGGCAATGTCTTGTGAACTGTTAAGAGGGTTCTTGGCCCTTTGGTGGAGGGGTTGGTGTGCTCTTAAAAATGCTACACTCTCAAAAACTGTTCTCTCAATAATTAATAAATAGTGTAATACTTAGATAAAACATAATAAAAAGGGAAATGAATACATAAAATAAAAATATTAAAACCACAAAGCCTAAGAATATTTTTATTTTATTTTGTTTTTCCTCTTTTTGGTTTTGGACCACACCTAAAGGCTCAGGGTTTATTCCTGGCTCTGTACTGAGGAATTACTCTTGAAGGGCATGCTGGACCATATAGGGTGCCAGGAATCGTAACACGGTGTGCTGTAGCAAGGCTAACCTCTGTACTATCACTCCTATCCCCCTAAGTGTATAGATATATATATGATAAAAATAACATTGTAGAAAAAGGCAAGATAAATAATTTTAAATAAACACCATTTACAAGATTCAATTTCTTAATTAAAAATATAATATGAACTTGATTTTTTTCTAAAAATATGCCATAATTTCTTTCTTTCTTTCTTTCTTTCTTTCTTTCTTTCTTTCTTTCTTTCTTTCTTTCTTTCTTTCTTTCTTTCTTTCTTTCTTTCTTTCTTTCTTTCTTTCTTTCTTTCTTTCTTTCTTTCTCTCTTTCTTTCTTCTTTCTTTCTTTCTTTCTTTCTTTCTTTCTTTCTTTCTTTCTTTCTTTCTTTCTTTCTTTCTTTCTTTCTTTCTTTCTTTCTTTCTTTCTTTCTTTCTTTCTTTCTTTCTTTCTCTCTCTCTCTCTCTCTCTTTCTTTCTTTCTTTCTTTCTTTCTCTTCTTTATCTCTCTCTTTCTCTTTCTCTCTCTCTCTCACTTGCTTGCTTGCTTGTTTGCTTGCTTGCTTTTTCTGGGAGTCACACTTGGCAGTGTGTGTTAGGGATTACTACTGGCTCTGTTTCCAGGAATTACTTCTAATGGTGTGGGGAACTATGTGGAATGTGCTGTATCATACCTGGGTTGACCATGCATGAGGCAAGCAGCCTACCAGCTCTACTATAGCTTATAGAGATAATTGCTATTTTTTAAAAATTCTCAATCCCACTAGAATAACTTTGTAATTTACTAAAATTTATTTTTATTAAATAAAAATCAAATTTAATAAAATAAATTTAAATTTAATAAAAATAAAATTTATTTTTATTAAATAAAAATCATTTAGTACTAAATTTTTTTAAATCATTTTATGTAATTTTATTACATAAAATCATTACATAATTTATGTAATTTACATAAAATTACATGATTTCATTCTTTTTTTTTAATTAAATACTTTATTATACCACTGTGAGATATACAATTACAACGTTGTTCATGTTTGGAGGTTTCGATCACATAGTATTCCAGCACCCGCCCTCCACCAGTGCCCATATCCCACCACCAATGTCCCAAATTCCTTCCCCCTCCCATAGCCTGCCTAAATGGCAGGTTCTTTATCTCTTTTCTTTCTCCCTCTCTCTCCCTTTCTTCTCCTACACATTGTGGGTTGTGCTACATGCACTTGGAAGCCATCATGTGCATTTTTTTGCCTGTATTTAATTCTCAGTTCTATGTTGGTATCAGGCCTTTCGACATTTATTCATGCATGTTCCCATCTCTGTCTTACTTAACCTCTGACTCCCTCTCGTTTGCGGTAATTTCCACTTTTGGTAAGACCACCTGATATATTTATGTCATGCAAATAAATGCAGTCATTCTATGTCTCTCTCTTTCCTTCTGACTAATTTCACTCAACAAGATCCTTTCCATGTCCATCCATTTATAGGCAAATTTCATAACTTCATTTTTCCTGACAGCTGCATAGTATTCCATTGTGTAGATGTACCACAGTTTCTTTATCCAGTCATCAGTTCTCGGGCATACTGGTTGTTTCCAGGTTCTGGCTATTGTGAATAGTGCTGCTATGAAAATGAAAGTGCGGTTTGTGTTTCCACTGTGTGTTTTTGGTTCCCAGGGTATATTCCCAGGAGTGGTGTGGCTGGGTTAAAAGGGAGCTCAATTTCTAGTCTTTGGAGGAATGTCCATATTGTTTTCCAGTAAGGTTGTACAAGTCAACATTCCCACCAACAATGTATAAGAGTCCCCTTTTCCCCACATCCACGCCAGCACTTGTTACTTTTACCCTTTTGAATATGGGCCAGTCTCTGTGGTGTGAGGTGATATCTCATTGTTGTTTTTATTTGCATCTCTCTGATGATTAGTGATGATGAGCATTTTTTCATATGCCTTTTGGCCATTTGAATTACTTCCTTGTCAAAGTTTCTGTTCATCTCTTCTCCCCATTTTTTTATGGTGTTGGCTGTTTCCTTCTTATATAGCTGTACCAGTGCCTGATATATCCTGGATATTAACCCCTTATCAGATGGGTATTGGGTGAATATTCTTTCCCATTCTGTGGACTGCCTTTGTATCTTAGTCACTGTTTCTTTCGAGGTGCAGAAGCTCTTTAGTTTCATGTAGTCCCATATGTTTATGTTTTCTTCTAGTTGCTTTGTTAATGGTGTTTCACCTTTGAAGATGTCTTTAGCTTCAATGTCGTGGAGGGTTTTTCCTATATTTTCTTCAATGTACTTTATGGATTCAGGTCTGATATTAAGATCTTTAATCCATTTTCATCTGATTTTTTGTGCAAGATGATAGACACAGGTCTAAAATTCATTTTTTTACATGTAGCTGTCCAGTTTTCCTAGCACCACTTGTTGAAGAGGCTTGCCTTACTCCAGTTTGGACTCTTTGCACCTTTATCAAAGATTAACTGATCATGTCTTTGAGGGTAGGTGTCAGGATACTCAACTCTATTCCATAGATCCACGGGTCTGTTTTTTTTTCCACTACCACGCTGTTTTAATTACTGCTGCTTTGTAGTACAGTTTGAGGTTAGGAAAGGTGATGCCTCCCATGTTCTTTTTTCCCAAGGATTGCTTTAGCTATCCATGGGGGTTTATTATTCCATACGAATTTCAGGAGTGTTTGGTCAATTTCTTTAAAGAATGTCACGGGTATCCTTATAGGAACCGCATTGAATTTGTAGTACTAAAATTTTTTTTCTAATTACTTTAGCATCAGAGCAATGCCTATTTTATAAAGAAAAATATGAATACACAAATTTGAAGTGGCTAAGCACTTTTTCAAAAGAAATTGTTTCTAAGGCCAGAGTGATAGTATAATGGGTAGGGTATTGCCTTGCTCTGCTGACCCAGCTTCTATCACCAACATCACATATGGTCCCTGAGCACCTCCAGTAGTAATACCTGAGTGTAGGACTAGGAGTAACCTCTGAGCATTACAGGGTGTGATGCAAGACAAACAAACAAACAAACAAACAAGTACTTTTGGGGGACAGAGCCACAGGCCAGTGGGTAGGGCATTTGCCTTGCACGTGACCACCATGGATTCAATTCCTCAGGATCCCATATGGTCCTCTGAGCACCTCCAAGAGTAATTCTTGAGTAAAGAAATTGTTTTTAAGTGCTCAAGGGAAAGTATTTATATATTAGTTAATTAATTTTAAGGGAACTAGAGGTTCCTGGCATCACCAAGGCTCACTGAGCTTACTGGGAAATTTTGCTGAATAATTCCAAATAAGACTTTTCATTTTCCTTATGACAGTTTTCTGTATCTCCAACAAAGAAACAATGAAACAGAGACTACTAACTGGAGGAAAGAAAAATACCAATGGAACTAAACCTACAGCATTCATTTTCAATCAGATAATATACTTGAGACTTATAAAAGGGTCTTATTCTCAAGGCATAAAAATATGTATTACAGGTAAAGAGTTAGTACAGAGTTAAAGAATTTCTTCTGCACTTGGCACACCATGGTTTGATGCTAGGTACCCCCAGGTCTCTGACACATTATTTGGTGTTTCTTTCGAGACCCTTCCAGTACTGCCCTGTCTGTCTCCCTAGCATCTCTCTAGAGAACCCTCTCCTTGCAAAGTGTGCAAGAACATGTAAATTAGGTAACAGCAAAGCACTATGGTTAAAGTACTGGTGAAGTTCTAAGATACTATTTCAGCATAGATAATTGTGAATTGTGGATCAAATAGTAAATATGTTGGGGAAAGATATATTTTTAAAATAATTTTTTACTTATTTAAAATTGCATTTTTTGCTCTTGAATGGTGAGCTAGCATTTAAAACTAACATCTCAGAATTCTGCCTGAAAAAAAAAGATTTGTTCTGCTGTATACTTTAATAAGAGGCTTCGGAGTTGTCCAATTAAGCAGGATTTTCAAATAGAAACACAGAAACCTTCATTTTTATCATTTAATTTTCTGCCACATGAGGTCTAAAGGAACATAGCAAAAAATTTTGGCAGTTTCACCTGTAATTTTTAGTTGTTAACACTTCTACATGGAGTTTTTAGAAGTTGGTTCCACCATACTTCATTTTTATGACCGTAATTACTATGTCTGTGAAACTGGGTCTACACATTTTACTAAATTGGCTGGTTTCTACTACAAGTTAAAATCTATCTTAACTTTCATCAAGCCCAATCTATAGTGTTCTGGACTTCAATGTAATAACCATTTACATAGATTTCCAAATGATTTCACTTGTATCACTTGTCTTCTCGTTGTTCATCAATTTGCTCGAGTGGGCACCAGTAACATCTCCATACAACCTGTCACATGCTAGTGTAGCCCAAGGGCATCTGCTCACTCCAGGAACATAAAGAGCTCAAACCATGCTATCAAGTCATGGGAATGAGGCCTATAATTGTTACTGGTATTTGTCATATCAAATATGACATGGGTAGCTTGCCATGCTCAGCCGTGGGGGTGGGATACTCTTGTAGTCGCCTCTAATCTTGTGCATTTATTGATGAACTGGGCTTTTGATCAGCATTTCTGCTGGGTGGAGCTCTGATGAGTGGGAGTCTGGATGTGGAAAATGGAGGCCCTCATGGAATAGGGTTTCCTCTGGCTTCTTGTGAGGCTCTGCTGGGATGGCAGGCCAAGGCTAGAACCCACCACCCCTTCTGGGTGCCTCGTGACCATCTGGGTACAGGGAGAGCCAGTAACAGCTCTGCCCCATGTATGTGAGTCTCTGGATCAGGAATACCTGGGCTGGGCCTGAAAAAAAGACTGCTGTAGGGTGGGTCTCTGATGAGCTGGGCTTGTGATCAGCTCTTCTGCTGGATGAGGCTCTGACGAGTGGGGAATCTGGATGTGGAAGATAGTGGCCCTCATGGAGTGGGGTTCCTCTGGCTTCTTGTGAGGCTCTGCTGGGGTGGCGGGCCAGGGCTAAACCTGCCTTCCCCTCCCGGGTGACTTGTGATCAGTTGGGTACAAGGAGAGCCAGTAGCAGCTCTGCCCTGTGTGTGTGAGGTGACTCGGGTGCAATGGATAGCACATTGAGCTTCCAAATAATTTAGTAACCTTTAATGTGCTAGGGTTTAATTTTTTTTTCTAAAAATCCATAGTATGACAAGATTAGCTTTGTTTATTTAAATAATGTGATTTTTAATTCAGAAAACTATAAACCATACTTCATAAAAATGAGTTTTTCCTTTTTTAAAAGAAATATTCCCACAGTATGTTACTAAGGTAATGTTTCCATAATAGGTAAATTAGTAAACTATTTATCAGTGTTCTATTTTCATTGAAATATGTCACTTGTCACTTGTCTTCCCATTGTTCATCGATTTGCTTGAGAGGGCACCAGTAACATCTCCATTCATTGGGAATGACGTTCATTATTGTTACTGTTTTTGGCATATCAAATACACCATGGGTAGCTTGCTAGGCTCTGCTGTGTCTCTGGGTTCATCCCAGGGAACCCAGTCTTTTCCTATGTCACACCATCAACCATCCAGGGCCCACAGTGCAGAGCTCTGGGTATAGACAAGTCTGTCTCCTATCTGCCACCTGCCAATGCAGCCTGGCACTGCAGCCATACCTGCAACGTCAAGGGGAATATTCATTGCTTAAAATACCTTTTAACATTTTTAAAATATAAAAATTTAAGTTTGGACATAGTTCTATGCAAATTATTTCTTTTACATTTTTTTTCATTTTGATGCCAATTACATCCTTGATAGAATTTGTTACTAATGAAAAAATTATTGCTAAGTGAAAAATAAAACTCACAGAGGAAATAATTCTTCCTCCATGACCTGAAGGAATGGTTTGTGGCTCTTCCTGTTCCTAGAGCAAGCAGATGCCCTTGGGCTACACTTGCTTGCAACAGGATGTATGGAGATGTTACTCGTGCTCCCTGAAGAAAATCAATGAACAATAGGAAGACAATTGAAGTGATACAAGTGATTAGTGAGAAAATGATTTGCAAAGTCAATTGTATTACTTCACTGTAAAGCTGGCTCCATTTCCTCTGTGTACATGCAAAGATCAAGGTAAATCAGGATACAATTACAAGAGACAGGATTAATCAACTGCCAATCCAAGGATTGAGAATGAAGTCTGTAGCAGGAGAAAAATTTGGAAAATAACATGAGTTTAAAGAACGTTTTGCAAATTGGCAGTGTAATTGGTCTGTAAACTTTAATGAACTCCTTTCTCAAAAATCAACTCTTCTTACTCCATAGATTTACCTTTTCCCTCTGGTGGATTATTCAACTCTACCACACAAAAGCGTGATCATTTGTCTTCTTCCATATACCAATGAACTGGAAAAACTCATAGGGAGAACCTCATATTTTCACTAATTTAATTCTGAATTCAATTTACATCAATTTCTTAAACATTTGCTAAGCATCTATTATGTGCTTGTTCGTTGATAAAATGACAAGTCAATGAGAAGCAGAAGCTTTTGATATGTGTGAACTTAAATATTCTAAATTGTCTCAAAACTCCACATTTGCTCTGGCATTTTTCTAATCAGTTTATTGAATTAAATATTTTCTCTATAGAGTCCCTATATATAGTCATAGAAAATTGTTATACAACATTAAAGAGTGATAGAAATGTTTTACTTACCAACTTGTTTTCTCCCCTAATAATATATTTTCTATTTTTTTCTTAGTAGGTCAAAATCCACAGTCTTGGTTAGTAGTTTTATTCTATCATGGTTGTTTATGACTTTGCTTTGTAGTACTGCTCACCTTTCTTTCATTAGGTTGAATTCTGGCACTTTTTCATTTTTTTAAATATTTTATTATACCACCGTGAGACATACAATTACAAAGGTGTTCATAATTGGTTCTTGGTAATACAGTATTCCAGCACCCATCCCTCCACCAGTGCCCCATTCCCACCACCAATCTACCCCACCCACCCCCAGGCTGCCTCAATAGCAAGTAGCCCCGTTTCCTCTCTTTCTCTCTCTCTGTCTCTGCATCTCTCTCCCTCTTCTTTTACACATTATGGCTACCCCTGCAGATATTTAGAGTTTATCACTTAAGTCTCTTTGTGTATATTCAATGGTGAGTTTTAATCTACCATTACCATTTCCCACACTTAGTAAAACACTGGTGTCTTTTTATATCCTATTAATGAATGCAGTCATTCTATATCTGTCCTTTTCCTTCTGACTAATTTCACTCTGCATGATAGTCTCCATGTCCATCCATTTGCAGGTAAATTTCATAATTTTATCTTTTCTGACAGTTGCATAGTATTCCATAGTGTAGATGAACCACAGTTTCTTTAGCCAGTCCTCTGTTCTCAGGCATTTAGGTTGTTTCCAGATTCTAGCTATTGTGAATAGCGCAGAGATGAATAAAAAAGTACAGATGTGTTTGTATTATGTGTTTTTCGGTCTCTCGGGTATATTCCCAGGAGTGCTACTGCTGGATCAAATGGGAGCTCAATATCTAATTTTTGGAGGAATGCCCATATTATTATCCAAAAGGGCTGGACAGTCGGCACTCCCACCAACAGTGGATGAGAGTCCCTTTTTCCCCACATCCATGCCAGCACCGGTTGTTCTTGCTGTTTTGGATGTGATGGCACTTTTATTTTTATCCACATTCTTCCATGAGGTTTTAGTGGTTTGGGGCCTATAAAATTTAATATAAAGTTCACAGGGTACAATAATTTGCAAGGAGCAATTTAAATACAGATAGTGCAAATGAAACATTGAAGTTCTAATTCTTATTTTATTTAGTTCAAATCAAAATAATCATTTGTAATCAGTAGATACTGCAATGAATAATGTGGACTAGAGAAGTGATTTGTAGAGAGTGGACCTACGCTATCAGCATTGCTATTGCTAACTTGAAAAGAATTCTTTAGCCAGAGAGATAGTCCAGGGGTTCTACTTCATGTACTCAGTCTATCCTGGTTTGATCTCTAACACCACTCATGGTCCCCTGAGCACCGCCTGCAATAACCCCTAAGCATGGAAGCAATCTCAGTACACTGCCAGGTGTAGCCAAATTCACATAAATCAATAAAGAAATGGAAAAAACAAAACAAAGAAATAAAAATTTGGGTCTACCTAAGCAGAAAATTCCTTGATGGGGTACATGAAAGTGTGTTTCTAGAAACATTAGAGAAGTGGTTTTCAAAGTATAACATGTATTAACTCATCTGGTAAACCTACTGGAACCCAGATGGCTGACATTCCCAAAGGAAGCAGGATGTTTCTGCTCTATGGACCATATTTTAAAGGGCAAGTACCTAAGCAGTGGTTTAGAAAATCATAGGTGTGCTTAGGCAATCTATTGAGTTTCAGGGAACCACAGTAAAATTTCAATTTTTAATTATTTTTACCTAAAATTACCAAAAAAAAAAACCCTTTGCCAACTTGTTTTATGCACTACACCAATTTTTATGCCAAATGTTCATAACACTGATAGGTTCACTGTAGTCTCATTTAATTCTACTTTTTATTATCTTTTTTTAATAAATTTTTGTACAGTAATTTTTAACACACTAGTTTTTAGCTCATAAATTGTAACTCCTGTAAGGGTTCATACCATCGCCCAAAATATTTCCACCAAGCTGCCTATTTATTTATTTGTTTTCTTTTTCCCCAATCAGCAGTGCTCAGGGACTACCCCTAAGCAAATCTAGGACTCTTGCATAGGAAGAATGCGCTAAGTGCTCTCTCTAGCCACAAACAGCACATTTTTTAGAAATGTCTGTAGTTATACTTCTCAGTAGTATTCAGACTTTCTTCATTCATTTCAAAATTAATTGCTTATTGTGATTTTCATTAGTGTTTTTGCTTTCCGGGATCATGCTTGGTGGTCTTCAGGGATTACTTCTGGTTTGCCCAGATTCATCCTAGTGGTGCTGGGGGACTGTTGGGGCGCTCTGCCGGGGTCCCCGACAGTGCCGGGAAGCGAAGTTCCCTTCTACCTCCGAAGCCGGCGAGGAACGGATGAAAACTCAGGAATCCGATGCAGTTTTAAAAGGCTTTACTTATCACAGGTTCAGGCATACAAATCAGCAAAAGGAAAAACCCGATGCTTAGGATTCCAGGCTAGAACCCCAGCCACGTGTAGGCCAAGATGGCAACCACCACGTGTAAAAGCTTCCAAGGCGAATGCATGCTCACAAGGAGAGAGATCCCACAAGGAAGAAAGAAGGAAGGGAGAGCGGAAACCGGCTAGTTTATATCCCTGTAACTCAGACCTTCCTCCCACTGTTATGGAAAGCAGGGAGGGTCCAATGCCCTTAGGTAATCCCTCCCTGCACCTCACCTAGGGCCTTTACTGTGCTAATGTTTTGAGCCGAAATCTGCTTAGGAATGCTTTTGAAGTGTAGAGAAGGGGGTTTCTGAGATGGCATGTCCTTGACCAACACCAATGCCAGTTAAATATTTCTCCAAGCCTTCACAAGTCTCCTCTACTTCATTGTAGTTTTATATTTTAGTTGCCTTTGAGTATATTAGGGAGCCATGCTTGTTTGCTTGAAAGCAAACAGCATTTCTCTCTGGTCTAATTACTTAGGTGTCCTACGTGGCCAGGCTAATATGCTGGTAAGATCTAGCTAGTCCCACAATGATTGTGATAGCATGGGAGAATATTTTTACCAGCTAGTACAGCATACATGGTCGGATAAACTGCCACATTTAGACTACCCCCTTATCTACGGAGTGATTTGCGGGAGGCAATCCAGAGCAGATGCAGCGGCCCTTAGGAGTCCTGCAACAGGGGACCACATGGGATTCCAAGGCTCTAACTCTGGTTGGCTCCGTGCAAGGCAAACACCTGCTGTTCTATCTCCTGCCTCCTGGTTTCTTATTGTCATTATTGTTTTTTAAATTTTGAACTGTGTTCAGGCCTATTCCTGGTTTTGGACTCAGGGATGATTCTGCATGCCAGACAAGAACCCCAACCTCTGTACTATTGCTCCAGCATCAATTTTTTGTTGTTATTACATTAATTTAGAAGAGTGTAATGTGTATATGTTTCATGGGTACGATATTATCATACCATAACCCTCACCAAACTGCTATTACATCTTTATAACTGTCAGTTGAACACTTTCAGCATCACTTTCCCCTTGGTTATCTCAGATCTGTGGTAATATTCTAAGGACTTGTTTTCATTGGACATAGTCTATTGCCATGGTTTATTTCTTTATATACAACATATGAGTGAGATCATCCAGTATTTATACTTCTTTCACCAGTTTATTTTATTTAGCGTGACCCCAACAACTTACAAGCATAGCAAAAGACAGGTTTCATATTTTTAAATAGTAGGGTAATATGCCATTGAATATTCTATGATGTCTTTATCATTTATTTGTCATTGGGTAGTTGGGTAATTTCCAGATTTTTGTTGTTGTAAGTAGTGCTGGTGTGCATATATCTTTTGAGATAGTGTTTCTGTGTGTTTTGGACAGAGATCTAGGAGACACATTGCTAAATCATATGGTGATATTATTTTTAATTTCTAAAGAAATTTAAAACCATTAATATATATATAGTATATATAAAAATCCCTGCCAAGATATGTCACTGTTCCATAGACATCTTGTTCCTGGACCAGTAGGAGAAATTCTACTTCTTTCCAGCATTTGTTTCTGAATTTTTTGTTAGAGGCTATTCTCACTGGTGTGAAGCAATGCCTCATTTTCATTTCTTTTGTAATTGGTGATGATGTGCAGTGTTTACATGTGCCAGTGGCCATCTGTTTGTTTTCTTGGGAAATATCTGTTTAAATCTTCCTTCCATCTCTCTTGTTTTTATTTTGCTTTGCGTTGCTTGTTGTGGAGTTGAGTTCTTTATATATTTTGAATATTAGCTCTTTGTCAGGTATATGATGTGCAAATATTTTCTTATAGAATGATAAATTTTAACCTGTATTCCATCTCAATGGATTTTTTTGTGCATGAAATCATAAAATATGGAGTCATACAATATGTCACCATGCAGACTGACGTTTTGGCATAATTTATTCTACATTCATTCACCTTATTGTACATACCAATATTTTATTTTTGTTTTTTACTTAATATTATGCTATGTGAGATTACACCATAGTTGCATCTCTCAATGAAATCCATTTACACTGTTTCTAGTTTTGAAAATTATAAATATTGAATATTTGTATATATCTTTTTGGTGAGCATAAGTTTCAGTTAATGTAGATATTCAAAATTGGGTAACATAATGTGTTTAACTTTATAAGGAAGTATAAAAATATTTTTCAGGATATACCATTTTGCCATTCCATGGATAATACGTGAGAAATTTAGTTGCTCCGTTTTCTTGTCTGCACTTAAAAATGTCAATTCTTTTTCGTTCCAATTGTATGTCATAATTTAAGCTGCCTTTTACGATGATCAATGGCATTAATATAGCTTTGTGTGCTTAGTTACCAGTCTTATATTTTTATAATGTCCACTTTATTTCCTGTCTTATATCTGAATCAATTTTTTTTATTGTTGATTTTAAAATTTTTTACATATTCTGGATTCAAGTCTCTCATTAGACATGTAATTTTGAAATATTCAATTCTCATTTCATAATCTCATTTGATTTTGTTAATGTAATACACTTAATATCATGAATTTTAAAGTTATTAATTTCATTAATGTGGAGTCACAGTAATTTGAGTAATTTATTATATTACCCAGTTCAGACAATGGACAAAGTAGGCAAGTATGTTAATCAGATTCTTGTAAAGGAAATTGTGGTTGAAAAACTACTTAAAAGATGAATGAAAGCAACACAGTTGAAAATTGTATCTGTAATAAACGCTCTTTATTATCTAAGTTATGAGAAAATTGCTATCAGTCATAAGGGATTTGGCATATATATTTGCAAATGTGACATGCTTAACAATGGAAGAGAAAGCAATTGCTTTTGAAAGACACTTATGCCATGGAGAAATCTTAAATAAGCATGTACAGAAAATTTGGAATGATTTTGTAGTTAAAACAATTAAGTTATGTCATCTGTTTAAAATCTTGCATCTGAACACCTAAAAATTTCCAGAAAGAATTCCCAAAGCTGCTTTGACATACTACAGCTGTGGGCCTTCCACCTGTGTCTAGTCCTTAAAAGTGTAAATTTTAACAACCTCAATTTATTTTCTGGAACAGCTGACTAAATGACATCAGCAAAAAAACAAATATACTAATCAAATCTCAGCAAAATCTCTTGTAGAGTTATTGAGTTCAGTTACAAAGATAATATTATTTAAAGATAGAGATCAACTTCTTTATGAGCGTCTTAATATTTTTATTGTTTATTTCTCTAGTTAGTACCACTTTAAATTCATACCCATGCAGCTATCCTGTTAAAGAAAGATAGAACTGAAAAGAATATGAACGTTACTTTTGATTTGCATTTCTTATACAAACATAAGAGCTAGGTAAAGACAAAAATAATGTGAAGTAGCAATTTAATAGAACAACAGGGATTGGGACTCAAACTGACAGAAAATATGTCATACATGTGTGTTGTCCAGGGATTGACTTCCCCCAGACCCCATGGAGCCTGTCCTTCCTGCACAGTGGAGGGGAAACCTTTACAACAATTAATAAAAGATTAAACAAAATACAAAACAAAAATTGAAATACAGGGTCAGGAGTCATAATACAGTGGGTAGGGCATTTGCTTGCATATAGTCAACCTGTGTTGGATTCCCGGCTTTCCATATGGTTTCCCCAACCATGGATATGAGAGATTACTGAGTGCAGAGCAAAGAGTAATGCCTGAACATCGCTGGGTTTGACCCAAAAGGAAGAAAAAAATTAGAAATACAGGTTATGGTACTTGAAGAACACTATTCTTAAAGCATCAAAGATTAACACTGCTCTCTGACCTACCCCCAAGGTTCATGTATGGTAGCTAAACTAACCCAAAATTATGAATGCATTATCTTTTTAGAAAGTAATATCAAGTGGTCTGAATTTTGAGATCAACCAGGAATGTAGAAAATGAAAATAAATAGAAGTTATTGCCATTCTATTTAGTTAGTATGCATTGTGTTAAACAAAAATTGTGTTGTGGTTTTGTCTATTTGCTTTTTTAAAAAAATTGTTTAATTTGTTTTAGAGTCACACTCAGCGATATACAAGATTTACCCCTTGCTCTGCACTCAGGGATCACTTTGTACCACTTGGGGAACCACACAGGGTAGGGGGATCAAACCATAGACAAGGCAAGCACTGGCCTGCTGTACTTCCTCCATCGCCCCCTCTTTCAAAGATTTTAACTATTTATTTATTTATTCATTCATTCACCTATTTATTTATTTTCTCTCTATTTATTTATCTACTCATTTATTTATTCATTAATTCATTCATTTATTCATTCATTCATTAATTGATTGATTGATTGATTATTGCTTTCTTGTTACACCCAGGAATGCTCAGGGGTTACTCTTGGCTTTGGACTCAGGAATTACTCCTGCAGTGCTTGGGGGACCATACAGGATGCCAGAGACGGAACCCAGGTAGACCTTGTGCAAGGCAAATGCCCTACCTGCTGTGCTGTTGTTCTGGCCCCTCTCCCAAAGATTTTTTAAAAGAAGTATGAATCTTTAACACTGTTCTTCAAAACCTTTTTTTTCCACTACAGTCAACAGCGTAGTGCTCAGGGGACCTAATATGGGGCAAGATTCAAAGCCAGCATGTATTCTTGCAATACTAGTGTAATAGTAGTCTTACTACTACTCTGCTTCCTTCCAATTTTTTTTAAATAAATCACTATCTATCACTATCACTATCTTCCCATTCATCATTGATTTGCTTCAGCAGGCACACACAGTAATATCTCCATATGTCCTGTCTCATGCTAGTAGAGCCCAAGGGTATCTGCTTTATCTAGGAACATAAAGAGCCTCAAACCATTATATTAGGTCATAGAAATGACCTAATATAATTGTTACTGGCATTTGGCATATCAAATACGACATGGGTAGCTTGCCAGGCTTACTGTGCGGGTGGCATACTCTTACAGTCACCTCTAAATACTGCATTTATTGATGAACCGCGTGGCGCAGATGGCCGTGTGAGCTAGGCTATGATAGGTTCGTCTGCTGGGTGGAGTTCTGACAAGGGGGAAATCGGATGTGGAAAATGACGGCCCTCATGGAGTGGGGGTGGGGGGGGACATCTGGCTTGTTGTGAGGCTCTGCTGGGGTGGCGGGCCAGGGCTAGAACTTGCCATCCTTCCCGGGCACTTCGTGAGTGGCTGGGCACAGAGAGAGCCTGTAGCAGCTCTGCCCCCATGTCTGTGAGTCTCTGGATCAGCATACCTGGGCCGAATTGGTAAAGACTGCTGCAGGGTAGGTGTCCATGATCTGGGCTGTGATAGGTTTGTCTGCTGGGTGGAGTTCTGAGGAGAGGGAAGTCCGGATATGGAAGATGGAGGCCCTCATGGAGAAGGGGGTCGTCTGGCTTGTTGCGAGGCTTTGCTGGAGTGGCAGATCAGGGCTAGAACCCGCCATCCCTCCCGGGCACCTCGTGAGTGGCTGGGCACAGGGAGAGCCAGTAGCAGCTTTGCCCCATGTCTGTGAGTCTCTGGATCATTTTTTTTTACTTTTATTTTGGGACAACACCTGGCTGTGTTTAAGGCTTATTCCTGGCTCCAAACTCAGGGATATTAAATGGTAGGCTTGGGAGACTATTTGGAGTGCCAGAAATATAACCTGGGTCAGCTGCATTCAAGGCAAACACTTTACCCACTATACAATCTCCTCAGCTCCAGATCTTATATTTTCTGAAACCACAGCATTCTGTAATAAATATAATACCACTAAATATGATACCCACTGTACCCACTATAAAATCTCCTCAGCTCCAGATCTTATACTTTCTGAAACCACAGCATTCTGTAATAAATACACCAGTAATAAATATAAACAATTTTAAGAATATATGTTTATTTTGTTAAAAATATCTATTAGTGTGTATAAACTCAGAGAGGGAAAAGAGGCTAGAGACTTTGTAAATCAATAATGATTTAATCAAACATTCCTATGTGAAACCTGGAAGGATGGAGTGAAGTAGGAGAATTTCCTGAATGGCAACAGTGGTGACTCAAGAAGAAGACGCACACTAATGGCCCCTTTTCTTCTTGCATATCTTTCCATTGCAATCATCTTTATATGGCTTTCCCAGAGTTATTTTTTTTATAATAAACTATTTATCAAATAAATAGGTTCTCTGAATTCTGTGATTTTTCTTTCAAAATTATCCAACCTGAGTGGGAAGAGGTCATTGAAACTTTCTAAGCATCTCTGATTTACAGCTGACTGGTCAGATACATTAGCATATCAAATACAATACAGGTAGCTTGCCAGGCTCTGTCACGTGGGTGGTATACTCTCAGTAGTAGGCTCTCATCTCGTTCACTTACTGATGAACTGTGAAGAGATTGACTTTTCTCTTGGGTGGAGCTCTGATGACAAGCTGTGGAGTGCAGATGTTGAAAATGGTGGCCCTCATGGTGGCCCTCTGGCTTCTTGCTAGGCTCTATTGGGATGGCAGGTCAGTAAATGCATGAGATGAAAACCTACTACTCATAGTATACCACCCACATGGCAGAGCCTGGTAAGTTACCCTTGTCGTATTTGATATGCTAAAAACCAGTAACAATTATAGACCTCATTTTCAAGACCCGAAGGGATGGTCTGAGGCTCTTCGTGTTCCTGGGTGAGCAGATGCCCTTGAGCTACACTAACATGTGACAGGATGCATCGAGATGTTACTGGTGCCTCCTCGAGAAAATCAGTGAACAATGGGAAAACAAGTGACAAGTGACAAGATCAGATATATAGGTGATAATTCAGATTTTGAGTTAGCTCTGAAGACGAGCAGACTCTTGATGAGCAGATTTCTTCTTGGAGATTAAATGCTGTCTTTATATAGATAGTGCCATTGAATTAATAGGGTGATGGTACAGCAAAATTTACACATTAGAATCTAAATTGAGTACAAAATTTTAAGATCTAGACTGTTACTTTTGAGATGGCATTTTTGGTAGCAGTAAGCAGTAACCCCATTGACATATTTTGATGCCTCTTCCTTCAAGAATATTTATTTATTTATTTATTTATTTATTTATTTATTTATTTATTTATTTTTTTGCTTTTTGGGTCACACCCAGCAATGCTCAGGGGTTTCTCCTGGCTCTGCACTCAGGAATTACTCCTGGCGGTGCTCGGGGGACCATATGGGATGCCGGGATCGAACCCAGGCCGGCAGAGGCCGGCCACGTGCAAAGGCAAACGCCCTACCCGCTGGGCTATCGCTCCGGCCCCCTTCAAGAATATTTAAAATTTTGGACAGAGTATGTTTTGTTGTTGTTATTGTTGCTTTAGGGGGGTGCACTCAGCGTCCTTAGAGACTATTACTGCTCTGTGCTCAAGAGTGACCCTGGCAGAGCTTGGGAAAACTATATGCAGTTTGTTATTGACTTCAGGTCAACTTCGTGGCAAGGCAAGCACCTTAGCTCCTGAACTTTCCCTCCCTTCAGAAAAAACCTGATTTTTGGGTAATTCTGTTTGAGTACTCTGGGGAAATAAACACAAAGAAAGCATGGGGGTATAGTAAAAGTTTCAGATAGCGAATGTTGTATATGCTGAAAAGATCTCTTAGACCAGAGGCTGAGGCCAGAGCAGAGAAAGGAAGGACCTGTAAAACTGAACAAAAACCTTGCATCGTTTTCAGGGATCTTGAAGAGGTTAAAGATACAGTTTAAAGCACCACTGACTCTGTAATTTTTCCAGGAGTTTTTTTTTTTTTTTTTTTTTGGCTAGACTTTCCACTTTCCCTGGAAGATTGTACCATGATAAGTATAATCTGTATAATTATGATGTATTCAGTCACTATATCTTAAATGCTGTGGCCACCAGGCTGCTTTAGCCCCAAGGTCAGACGGGGGGGGTTATCTCTTGTCTGTAAAGAGTAGCAAGATGCTTTCAAGCTGAATTTCATCAAGGCATTTGTGTAAACTAAATTATAATTGAACACATAAGCAGTTTCAAAGTTTTGAAGTTTTATTATGAAAAAGTTTTATGACTGGAGTGGAGGACTGTAGAACCAGAACCCAACCAGGCTCTAGCACTGGAATGTCACCTGCTCTACCCTTTGAGCTACAGTCATGGCCCCAAGTTTTATTTATGCAATTCAGGAGGTGAGACAAACTTGCTCCACATGTTGTGGTTATATATTCAAGGGAGAAACAATCAAGAAAATAAACAACAAATAGATAAATGAAGAGCAACAAAATCTAACATTGATAATTAGCCTATGCAGAAACAAGTAGAGTGGATGATTTAAAATTTACCAAAAAAATATTAGGACTATTGACACTATGTATGAGTGCATTCCTTTCATTAGTTAATAGTTAATTTAATGTGAAATATTTTCATAAATTATTATTTAAAGCACAATAAATGTTGATTAGGAAAAGCATAATAAATATATTAAGTTTCATAAAATATTCTGGGATGACTGTTTAAGATATATTTAGAAGATGATAACATAATTGTTTCAGTTCTGATATAGTACACATTGCTAGAATTACTGCACATGTGACATATTTAAACCCTATTACTATGGATTATTTTCTTACTTTATGTAATAGCCAGCTTGTCTCATCAAACTTTTTAATTAGCTGGAAGAGATTTTTAAAAAGTCAGTTGAAAATAGAAATAGCTTTTATGCTTGATTTGTCCTCTTGAACTTATACACATAGATGCAAAGAGTGTGAAATAGTGTTGGTGATAGAAATAAAGCAATTAGTTACCTATTTTTTCTTACTTTTGTCTTGTGAGGTAACAAGTCTCCAAAAGTTCTGATAATTCAGACTTTAATTTCTGTCTCATTCATGGATTGGAAAAAAAAAATAAAATATCAAGATAGCAGAGAAAGATGGAGATAAACCAGAGGAAGGAGATAGAATAAAAATACAAATGTCTCTTAACCTTATATATTTCCTTGCATCTTTGATGTAGGACTGTGTCATCTAAAATTATACTCAATTGGCAAAGCATGACATCTCCAAACATATTAGCCATCTAACTCTTATCCGCAGCTCACACTTCCCATCATCTGAACAACATGATTGTTCATATGGTGGCAAATGAGGTCTCTCAGGGTGTTTGTCACTGTCATGTTTCGATTGTGTGTCTACAGCACCCAGACTTTGTTCCATCTCTGGCACACAGACATTGAAATGAAACGGTATGTCAGAAAATCCAGGTTGCCTTTATAACAAAGAGCATGTTGCCTCTTCAGGGAACAATGAAACACGATGAATAGCTATTGAAATTTTTTGTAGAACTTCCAGCTCTGGATAAGCGAAAATCTGGCCCAACGTTGAGAATGGCCATCTCTTTTGTAGCCAGTGCTGGAATGGTTAATTACTTTGCACTTCTTGAAGAAGCAACAATGAATGAGGCCCTGCCACAGCATCCCAACCAAAAACAAAACTGACAGATCCACACTCTGCAGCTGAGACAGATGGTTGCTTATGGGGGCTGACAAAGCTAACTCAAACTGTAGAGGCTTTCTTCTTTACCAAAGCTTGAAGATTTGAAGATGTAAAAAGAACACCTTCTATTTTGGGAGGACACACACACACGTGCACACACACACACACACACACACGAATGCAACAGAGCAGACCACACAAGCTAAGCTCCAGCATGCTGTCATCTCCATAAACTATTGCAAAATCTTTAGCCATGAGCTATGTCATGGAAGGGAAACTGAAATGTAGTTCCTTCTACAAACATGAAGAACAATGGACTTTTTAAATATTGGCGTGGACAGGCTAAGGGAGTTCTTCCACCCTAAGCCTGCCTCTGTCTTATGGATGTTAGTTTTTCTAACCATTCATTTTCAGAACTAAGGAAGGCAGATAATTTCTGAGTATGTTGAAAAGTCAAACAATCAGAGCAAAGGTATTTTGAAGTTTCGAAAAAGCAGTTCCAATAAGAAAGGAAAACTCCCGACATGCATCTGGAGTTTCAGCAATGGTTAAACACAAATTCTGGTACCTGACTATGCAGATTTCCAAGATGCTAATCAAGTCAAATGCAGGAATACATTCTGGAATATTCCAAAAGCTTTCAAAGAGAGAGGAGGATTGACATTCACCAAAGAGGGATGGAATGGCAAGTCAAGGAAGCCAGCTTTGCCTGCTCTCCCACTTTGGAATGTTCTTTCAAAGTAGTTTCTAGCACCCCTAGAGCTTTACATATTTAGGCATCTTCGTTAATTGTCCATAGACTTTGTGAATGATCACAGAAATGCTGATTCTGTAGAACAGAGCAATGTCTGACTGGCTTTGGCAACAACCTGAACTTTGGATCACACTCTGTCTCCTCTGACTGAAAAGAACATGCACTATTAGCTCAAGGGTCAAAAGGGTAATCTCTCCCTCGGTAAAAGTGATCCCGAGCAGGAATCAAGACCACCTTCCAACTTGGTCTTTTTAGCATTGTCCTACTCAACTCACTTAGTATCATTGGATCGTCTCTAGTTTGAATCATTTTGTGCAATCAAAATGGGAATTTCTCCCTCTTTTCTTCTGAGTCCCTTTCTGCCTTTCCTATTTTATTTCATAGGCCGTCTCTCCCCCTTTGTATCCCATCTGCTCTTTTCTCACACAAACCAGCTTTATAATCCAGTTCTTTGTTTTATTACTTCACCATTGATTCCAGTGCCTGGCCTCCCACCCCTTGCCCTACCCCCATCTTTCTGCCTTCCCATTTGCTTGTCTTCATCTACTGTTTTACCTGGGGATCCTTTTTAGATCACAGGCCCAGCAGCCACCTGCTGAGCATATTAATGACCCCTCCTGCTTTCCCTGCTTCCTGCCTTTGCCTGTTGCACATTTCTCCCATCTTCTTGCTTCTCAGGGCCACCTGTGCGCTGAATGAGAGAGAGCAATGTGCCCCAGGTGCACAAGTGAGTGTGCTTTCTAAACTGGTTGCTGTTGATCTTGCTTCCCTAGACAGCTCTTCCTTGCTGGTTTTGTTCACGTGCACAGGATTTTTCTGTACTCCAATATCTCACTTAGATTTGAAAGAGCGTTTCACTTCTCCTTGTTTGCACAATCTCCTGAGTTGGCTTCCCTTTGCCTTTGCACAGACTAGCTTCTCAGTTCACCTCTTCATCTTGAATCTTCTCTCATGATTCCCTGTATTTGTCGTATCTTTCTCCTAATATCCTCTTGAACTTTATCTGCTCTTCTGATGTTAAGCCCCACAAAACTGCCTTATCAACGCTTTTCTCTGGAGAGGGTGAACTCTCAGAGGATCAGTCAAATTTTCTCCTCTTTACTGTTAGAAACTAGAAAAACTAGGAAAAGTGGGACATTATGAAAACATGATTTGCTCTCCTTTAAAGTGCTGGCTCTCTTCCCTCTCTTGAATATCATTTTTGTTTGGTGGTGTTGGAGGGCACGCCCAGCGGAGCTCAGGGCTTATTTCTGGCTCTGTGCTCAGAAACCACTCCTGGCAGTACTCAGGGGACTATATGTTGTGCCAGGGATTGAACCCCAGTCGGCTAGATACATAAAGGGCTGGAATACCCACTGCTAGTTGGAACACCCTGTCCTGTTCACTTAGTTCCCTTTTCCTCAGGGTTTTCTCACAGGTTCTTTATGTCACCTCTGGTGAAATGTTCAGAGCCGAAACATTTCCTCCTGTGTGACTGTGTATATACTTTATGCATTTTTCATGTTTGTGCCAGGAAATCAAGCTCTCAGCATTTGAAATGTAAACATTATATCATGGTGTTCCGAATCATCAATTATGGTGCCTCTAGTTATACATAAAAGTTAGATCCCTCACTTTGGCCTCTAAGTGGAATGTGTTAGATGAGCTGATGTCTGTTTCTGGTGAATAATATAGTTATCATTCTGTTTGGATGCTCTGCCCTGAAGGAACTGACCTGCATGGTTTGCGTTTTTCTTGAATCTGCTGATTCATCACCTCTAGTGTGGTTTATACCCCAAAGTGGGGATGTAGGGAGAGGGGGTGAAGGAGAACTTTATCCTATGCCAGCCTTCAGGGTGTCTGTTTTAATGATGGATAAAACTTCTCAGCAAATCGTTTTTGTTATCCTCAGCTTTTCAAAAATAAAAAAAAAATCCTTGCAAATATTTACTCCAAGTCCCTAGTGACCATCTCTTACCTAGCCAGGCTCTGCTTTAAAAGAAAAACTGCTCTGTGAAAAGTGTGCCTCTGAACTGCTTCACTAGTATTCTATTATGTGTCAAAATCTGTAATTGGAAATTCTTTTCCTGCATTAGAGATGTGAAAAGTAAAACAGAATGGCTCTATGTTACCTTATAGGAAGCTTTGGGTCTCCAATGTAATGGCTCATAAATAATAAACTATAGGGCTGGAAAGAGAATATAATAGGTAGGGCACTTGCCTTGCATGGTCTCAACCTGGATTTCATTCTCAGCATCTCACATTGTGCTTTAGCACCACCAGGAGTGATGTCAAAGAACAAAACTAGGGGTAAGCCATGAGCACTGCGAAGTATGCCTCAAGAAATAAAACAAAGTATTAATAAACCTTGTTTACTACCACAAGGTAGAGCCTGGCAAGCTACCCGTGTCATATTTGATATGCCAAATACCAGTAACGATTATAGACCTCATTCCCATGACCGGCTGGAATGGTTTGAGGCTCTTTATATTCCTGGAACAAGCAGGTGCCCTTGGGCTCTACTTGCATGAGACAGGACATATGGAGATGTTACTGGTGCCCACTCGAGTCAATCAATGATGAACGGGAAGACAGTGATACAGTGAATAAACTTGCTGAGAACATGTACCCATGATCAACTATTTATTAGTTGTAAAGTGGCACTGTCTCTACTTACCCTGTTGTTGGAGAGGCAGCTCTTTGCTCTGACTCCAAATATAGAACTGGACTATTCGATTTGTAAGCTAGTTTGGTACGATAGTTTGGTGGGGGAATTCATGGGTAGGTATCTTGCATATTCAGGGTTAACTATATTTATCACCTCGTTCCAACTTCTGGCAGACTCATAGCTACACCTCTGGGGTTGTCACTTCTGTTCACTGATACACATTGGAAACCTGTCACTTTGCTTGTTCTGCCATCTTGGGAGACATTGGAAGAGTTGGTGCAAGACTTTAAGTTGCTTTGAAGTGCACAGCGCTTTTTCTGCCACTTAAAACCTCTTAGACCCACATAAGAAACACTATCTTATCTCTGTTACGCGTAATAAGTCTCTTTTGCTATGATAATACTTCAAAGTTATCATAATAAAATGAGGAAATATTTTTATCTGCAGAAATTATTGAAACAAAACCATGCAGACATGTGTTATCACAGTGTGAAAAATGAATTTGAAGAGAAGACTTAAACTTTAAATGACTGGAGAAGATATTTCATAAGTATTTTGAATTAGAGAGTAGACTGAATTTGTATTCTGGTTTCATGATGCTAATTTTCTTTATTAACTTGGCCAGGCCTGGTTTCCAGTTTTGATTAAATACCAATCTAGAGGCTGTTCTGAAGCTATTTTTAATGTGAGTCACATTTAAATCAGTAGACTTTGAGTTATGATGGTTTTGTCTCATACAGTGAAGAGGCCTCATTCTCTTATTTAAAGGGCTTAAAGAAAACACTGACCTCTATGAGAAGGGAGCATTTGGCCAGTAGACTGACTTTAGAATTGAAGTCAGTCCACAGCTCTATCAACCTTTCCTAGGATTCTGTCCAGCTTTGTGGAGTTTAGATTTGCCAGCCCAACAGTAACATAAGCCAATTCCTTCAAATAAATCTCTCTTACTAAACAAACATGCATCATGTTGGTTCTATTGCTTTGGAGAACCATGACTAATACAGTTTCAGTCATTCCATAACTACATGCCTTGACATTCTGATTCAATTTCTTTGTTTCTGAAATGAGTGTTGTCATATTGCCTATACTATTGAGGTATCATGATGTTTAAGTGAATAATACAGACTTTTTTTTTTTTAAACAGTGACTAACACGGAGTTAACCACCATACAAACTCTACATGTTATTGTTATATATAAGTATATGTACATATATAGCTCTATATTATTATTGTCACTTATTTTTGATTTTTTATTGAAAGAAATTTAGACAAGTGTGCGAGGAGAGAGATACAGGCTTAACACAAAACACAGGCTTCTCTAGAGTGGGAAAATCCTTGTACTTTTAACTATAGGTAACAATATGTTGTGTTAATTACTTTTCCATATTTGAGTGCTTTCTTTGTAAGTATCAGTCTTTTCAGTTTTTTTTGCGTCTGTGTTTCCAACACCCCGAGGTTTGTGAGATGTTTGGGTGGGTAAGTCTGTAATTTAGCAACTAGTTTTATTGAGCACTGACTCTCGGCCAGACTCTCTGCTGCTATCAACAAAACAGATAAGTCCCTGTTTAAGAGATCTCACAGAGTAGTGAGGAAGATAAACCATTAAGAAACAAATATACAATTGCAAGTTGCTTTGTGTCATGTGCAATAAAACATGAGTTTTATTGGAGAGTAATCTAGAATTATTGTACAGAGGATGGGGAGAACAGTAAAATTTGCATCTCTGGGTCCAATTGGTGGGGGGGCTTAGCTAGTGAAAGGCAATCAAGGTCAGATCAGTAGAACTGTGGGTGTGTGAACAGAAGCAGGAAGAATTTTTGATACTTGTAGGGGAAAGGAAGATGGAATTGGGGCAGAAAAGAGGTTGTAGTTAGATTTATAAAATTTCCCAACCAAGTAGGAATTATAATGATTCATACTACATCCATCCTAAAATCTGTTATTCTGAAGTTTATTATTGTTCTTGCTCTGAAATCTATTACTGCCCTTTCTTGTTATCTTTAATAACTGTACTTAGCCTTTCTCTTATCCATTATTACCAAAGTATAGCTCTTGCAGTACATGATCTTTCTCTTTCTTTACTTTGTAATTTTCCACATATTAAAGCTTCCTTTCATCACTCTGAAGCTTGGGATCTTGTTTATGATCCGAGCTAATTGGGACTCTAGTTTTCATTTCATTCTTTGGAGGTGGAAGGGTGACCTTGACAAATATTGTCTCAATGAATTTGTCCCTAAGTCATCTTTACATGTACATGCAAATATATGTAGATGGATGATAAGAAACGTAGATATGCAAAAGATAGTTTGAGCCTGAGACACAATTTATGGAAGATTTTTGGGGGCTGGGGGGCTTTATTTTTTTTTCTTCTTCTGCAAACTGTATGTGTTAAACAGTTTCTAAATTAGTCCTGCTGAGTAAGGCTGTTGTTAATGGATTTTGCTTTGGGGGAAAGTTGTGAGGCTTTTTCCCACCCTGATTACTAATTATCATTGCCTTTGTCTTTCAAATTCAGTTTTGAAATCCAAAAGCTTTATTTAGCTGCAACCCAATGCAATGTTATGATAATTTTGAGAATATTTTACAAGATTCCACTTCCTCATGATTTCTATTTATAGTGACCTTATACTTATGAATGGAAAGACAGTAAAATCTGATCCAAGGTTCCTTACAAATGTGGAACTGGGATGTGCTGGTCTTCCTGTCTTCATCACAGGTCACCTCTGCTGTGATTGATGCAGCAGCAGGGAGGCTGTTTCTTCTCAGTCCTTCCCTTAAAGCTCGTCTCCTGCGCCTCACAATCGAGTCAGTGGAGGAGGTGAACTAGATTGAGACCACTGAGTGATTTTACATGCTGTGGGCTGCCAGCACATTGTGAATCCCTCGGGAACCTGGAGCCCATTACCAACTCAGTGAATCACTCTGTTTGCTTTTCCACAAAAAAAGACATGTGCAGCTGCTTACTTCTGCCACGGACTTTGGAATTTTGTTCCCGTTTCCATCTGCCTTTTGTGTAAAGAAATTCTGCCTGAATAATTACTTGTCTGTCCCCTTTGCTCATTCCCAACATCATCATTCTTCAACCTTCTGTTTCCAATTAGTTCTTATCTCAAATGGCTTATTGGCATCAATCTGTTCTCAGCATCACAAAGTGCACGAAACTACCCTGAAACATGGGGAACCCAGAGAAAGCTAAGGCTTGCCAATCCGTCCAGCAGAGTCACCGCATTTCACCCCGGCAGCTTCCTTTGCTCAGGAAACCTGAGCTCAGAGATGGTGTCGAGACATGTCATTGATACAGCACACTTTGGAATGAACCGACATGCGTGAGCATTGCAGGGGCTGTGTAAGGCCTGTGAAAATAGCCTTTGTTGGACATCTGGTGTCGAAAAAAGCTGTTTCAAAACAAGTTCACAGTGTTAAATCATGGTGTAGACAGCTTCCTAGCAGCTGTCCACTGCTGGAGCGGGTGCCCTGAGACCTGTTTATCAATGGTTGCGCTTCAAGCCTTGCTAGTCCCTTTGATTTGCAAACTGCTGTGCTGCAGAACTGAACTAAATCTGGGCGAAAGGAACATTGTCGCCATTCTGAGCTAGTTACTAGTGGTAAGATTAAGCAAGAGAAAGAGCACTGTTTCGAGGCTTAGTGGACTTGGCTGGTAGATGAATGTCATGACGAAGGCCATGAACACATGTTTGATAACTGTGCCATTATCTATGTTCAGAAGAAAACATAAAGTAGAGCTTATCTGCCAAATGTCTCTACTGAAACATCTAGGACTATTACATGGCTTCATCAAAGTTATAGATAAATAACAGTAGAAAAAGAGTCCCATTACAAAAAAGGATCTGATAATTTAAAAGGGTTCATTCTAACAAATCACACAGCCAAGACCATTTCAGGAAGTAATGATATAAAGATAACTCAAAGCCAGAGTTTGAACTTGTCTTACTCTTTGTCTTTGCTTCTGTTATGAGGCTATACTTGGGAGGGCTCAGGACACTTTAACTGATGGAAGTGCATGAAGGCATCCAACGCCAGGTTGCCCACATGCAAAGCAGGTGGTTTAAGGTTTAAGCTGCTTACTCACCTGCTATATTATCACTTCGGCCCAAGGATTTTCCTTTTATAGTCATTGGTTAACCTCAGAATTAAATCTAGGGCTTGGCACAAAGAAAATATTCACTGTATGTGTGCCTATCTGTAGAAAGGAATAATCACATCTAAATACAGTAGGAACTAACATGTACTGACTACTTTCTGCAGACCAAATGTATTTCATATATTTTATTCTAATTGCTTTCTAGCTGGAGCCAGATTCTAATTATCTTTTATCTGGTCAAAAAACATTCTAAAGGAAGAATATACATTATATATATATATATATATATATATATACATATATACATTATATACATATACATATATATGTGTGTGTGTGTGTGTGTGTGTGTGTGTGTGTATTCAACATATTCAATAAAACATATATTTTTTCTGAATATTTTTCTGACTTCCCACTTCTGGTCTTTTATCTTCCTCATCCCAATATAAATGTTCTATTGAATATCACAAAGTGCACAGAACTGCCCTGAAACATGGTGTGTGTATAATATATATATGTATGTATATATTGTGTATACATATACTATATATATATATATGAATATGTATATACAATATATATGTATGTATATATTGTAAGTGAGAGGTCAGTAAATAGTATAGGGTTTGATGGTTCCCAAGCACTGTCAGGGAGTGAACCCTGAGCAAAGAGCCAGCATTAAGCCCAGAGCATTGCTAGGTATAGTTCAACAACATCCCCACCCCACCCCCTCAAAAAATTGGTATTATAGCTTAGCAATTATTTAAAAACTTTTGTTTGACTAGAGTTGCCTGGAAAAAAAGCCAAAAACTGTATCTTCCTGGCTACTCTTGATAAAACCCGCCTCTAAATATGTCCTCACTCTTTACGTGATTAGGCTTCCTTAGCTCCCTACTTTCCCATCTCCCCTTGACTCAAAGGAACTAGGCTGACCCCATTTCATTGCGCTTTTAAGACTGGGGGTTTACTTAAGGCTTTTCTCTGAGATAGTCTGAGGCTTCAGACATGAATTTGGTCTGACCTGCTGCTTATGTCCCTCCTGAGATTTCCTGACAGATGTTCTGTGATTCTTCTGGCTTGTGAGAAAAGAACAGGGCTTCTAAGGGTGAGTGGCAGTCAAGATAACACCCAGACCTTCTTTGCTATTGGTGTGTTCCATGCCCTCCTGAAATGATGAAGTGGTGTAACCCTTCCTGTCCTAACTCATTGAATTCCTTCCTTTTCCTTATCTACCTAATAATGGAGAGAAGAGCAGCCTTTTAAACTTGCCTTAGTGTTCATTCATATGCAGTAAGCAGCAGAATCTACATAGTGGTACAGGAATGTAAGGGGAAGAAAAGTGTGTTTACTTCTCCTAGAATAGAAAGATGAACTTTAAACACTGAGATAGTTATCAGTCCTATTTACATAGGAAGAAACCATGGTTTAAAAACCAATATTTGAAGACTTATGTATATACATGTTTGTTTTAAAAATTCCTTTACTATAAACAGAATAAAATAGAAGTAAAACATGGGTTAATCTAATTCACATAATCACATTCTTTCTCTGTAACCAACTGTCTTTTACAGGGGAGGAGATAAAAAAGTCAATATGTCCCATTCTTAATAAATATGATAAAGATAATAAACATGATAAACCAAAAGTAATAGGTGACCCAAAGAATTAATTAAAATGCTTTTAGCTATACAATTTGCTAGAAAGAGTAGAGGAGGAAAGAGAGACAAGGGGATAGTGATAAAGGATCCCTCACTCCTATTTATGGATATAAATGCACACTGACTTTGTACTCCCAATCAGTACAACTTCATGATAAACTCTTGCAAAGTGCAATTCTCTGAGGATACCTTCAGCTTTTTTGAGATGCGGCTTTACATTTTAAGACTCCATCTGCCAATGTTAGAAGAGCTGATGGAGTCAAGTGGTAGTCTATTAAGAAATTACTGGTGGCTCATTGCCATAAATAAATCAATTGGTTTTACTCATTTGCATTAGATCCAGGATTAATTGACCCACTTGATTTTAATTTAAGTATAAATTTATCTCCAAAAACTTGACATCACATTAAGAAGGGTTTTTTTTTTTTTTGAGGAAATTGTCTAGATAAATGTTATAAAGTCTAGTTATCCCAATTCTAGTTGAAATAAAAAATGAGGTCCTTTAACTCATGGATAAATATGATTTTTATTGTCACATATCTATCTAAAGTTAGGGGTATTTTTCAGCTAAACTATTTCCTTCCCCCATTTTATTTAGGATATACTTCCTTTTATATAGTGTTTGAATTTCAAAGACCAGTGGTATTTTATCTTATTTACCCTTGGGATTTGGGGACCATGCCTAACAGAGCTCAGGAGCTATTCATGATTCTGCTCATAAGTGATCCTTTATGAGTGCTTGTGGTGGCAGGGATTGAACCAGGGTGAGCTACATGCAGGATAAATGCCTTACTTTCTGCACTGTTGCTGTCTCTAACCATGAATATTTTAGAAAAAGTATCCATGGAATGAATGAAAGCCTGTGCTTCCATGAAAAGTTCAAAGGACTCGATTCTTATACTGGGATGGTAACATTTGAATTGCTTGCTAGCTGAGCCTGTTTCATTATTTTGTTGATTCATTTAATACTGGATTCATTGTCTTTTAAGAATAATGCATTCATTATATGACTTCTCATTCAGATGAACTCCAAGGGAGATAATATCAGTACTTTGCAGATGAGGAAACTAAAACTAATAAAGTTTAAACTGCTTGTCTAAACTCTCTTATGTAATATTTTTCAGAGACGAGATTGAAAGCCGGATTTGACTACAATGTTCCCATCATGTTCTTATTATTATAAAGGAAAGCTTCAGACCTTGCTAATAGCTTCTTTTAGAAGGTGATGGGCAACAATATCACCCTGTAGTTTACACATTTAACACATCTTCTAGGAAAATGTCAGAGCTTTGGAATCCATTTTGATGTTCTATAATATCCATGAAGCCAATTAAACACATGAATGAAGTGTGAGTTTGTTTCTGCCATGTCTGCAGCAAAACTTTCATATTTTCACTTAGTACCTATTAAAAATATAGAGATATTTTCTTGAGAAATTCAAAACAAAGTGAAATTGAAAACTAATGCTGTCTGCAAACCATTTATTGTGTGTGTGTGATTTAGCTATTTACTGTGGCAAATATGGAATAGCTTATTCAATTGTCATAATAAAATACTACTTTTTTAAAAATAGATGTTCTGAGTACATGAATGGCAACTCTATGTATGTAAACAATCTACCACGTAACTGCTACTAGAAATTGAAGATAACAATTTCAAGCAAGACATTCAAACCAGTTACTATTCAAATTTCAATAGTGTTTTAGTAAAAAGTTGGAGTATAGTATGTTGCAGAAACATGCTTTTTCCTCTGCTCACTTCTTCCGTTTTTCTCTATTCTTTAACTTCATCTCCCACGCTGCCTTTACAGAACCACAACTTTTAACATGCACTTGGCTTCAGGGTCAGAGCAATATAAGGAATAGCCATGTGGAACGTCTCTATATTGCTTGTAAAATTGCTATGGGGGACATTATGGAGCTCACTGTCCCTTATATAAAGATTGTTTTGACAAATTCATCTTCAAACTCAGGGATAGGAAAGTTTGCCTCCGTTGATGAACTGACTTGTTTTCTTTTCGTAGAAAATGATAGCCCTGGTAATCCATCATGTTGTCTCTTTGCTTTTAGGCTGTTAGGAAATGATCCTCTAAGACTTGGCCTAGCGACAGCTGTGTCCCTCAGGTAGGATTTCCTGCTTGCATTCTTCTGAATTTCCTTTTGCATTTATTTTTGATCACATATTGCTTGGTTGTCAATTTTTATCATGTTTCATTTATGTATTTTATAAATAACTTCATTTATTCCTTTTGGAATTGGTTAGAATATAAGTGAGTTAACAGACTTATATGTGTTAGCAGGTTATTTGTGTGTATGTTAGGTGTTTGTGTGTAAGAAAATGAGAGACTCACAGATCTGTTCTTTCAGACTCACAACTATTGATATTCACATGCAGTTATAGAATTGTTCATATTCAATGGTAAGCATGACATTAGGCGAGATGTACAGAAGAAAATATAATAGTAATATAATCTAGTGAAAAGCAATTCCATGCGATTTGAAAATATTCTAATCTTTAAAATTTTGAGATCTTTCAAAGAAAAATGCAAAAATTTATGGACTTGGAGAGATTAAATAGTGGATTATATATTTTTTGCATTTTGCTTCATTAAATTATATATAATAAAAGAAACTCAACAAAACTAAAAGCCAACCTACAGAATAGAAGATAATTGCAAATTGCATATCTGATTAAGAAGTAATATTCAAAATATAGAGCCCATACATCTCAGCAGTATAAAAAATTAATAAGCAATCCAATTCATAATAAAGCAGTTGATCTGAATAGAAATTTTACCCGAGAAGACATACAGATGGTCAATAGGCACATAAAAGATATATATCATCTCTTATATTAGGGAAAAAGAAAACCAAAACAATGGTGAAATAGTACCTCACACTGAGGTCAAAGACCACAATAACTATTATCTAAAAGAGAAGAAATAAAAAAGTGTTGATAAGATTTTGGAGGAAAAGAACATTAACATGCCATTGTTGAAGCCATTATGTAAATCAGTATGGAGTCTTCTAAAGAAATTCAAAGAAGAAATCATAGATGATCCAGATATTACACTTCACATATCCAAAGAATACAAATCCAATAATTGGAAGCCAATAACTCAAAGAAAACAAAGCCAATAAATGTTAACATACACTCATGTTCTTCCATTTGAAAATCTTGCCATTTAAGGAATCAAGAAAGCACTAAACTAAATAAACTAGTCTGAATAGTTGAACACCAACATTTCACTTATGTGGGAGATAAATGAAAGTCAACGATAAACTCTTCCACAGTAAGAATCAAATACTGTTGAGCTTCTGGAGAGAGTCAGGGCCTTGTGCCTGGCATTCACTGGGAACCAAGTTCAAACCCGTGGAACTGCCAGGTATAGCCCTTGTGACCCTGAGCCCTGCTGAGATTATTCTGGTGACCTCCAACTCTGCTGGCCAGAGCAGCATTGTATTGTTCTCCAACTGTTCAGCTCCGTTGTCCAAGTAGCAGGGCACCTGAGTCTGCTGGAGGCCGAAACAAAAGTGTTTACCAAATGGAAGGGTACAGTAGGAAAATTAAATCGAGTAAAAGGTATGAATTACAAGGAAAATAATGGAAACTAGAACCCAGTGTCTTCTATACAAAAGTTGATTTTTTAAAACTATATTTAAAACACATAATGTTATTTATATTTTTATTGATTTATCAATGTTTTTTCAATAAATAAATTTATAAAGAAAGATTGATCTAACTCAATTAATCTTGGTTTCAAACAAGAATTGAGATTGTTACATTGATATTAATAGAATATAAAATTGACTAGTAATTGTATTAATACTTATGCTAACACGAATAATGTTGGGCTTAATATATCCTTGGCATAATTATATTACTTTTGAGAAGCTTAGCACTCAAGAATGGAACCACCTCCATTAAATTAATATAAACACTCATTTAGAAATATTTATTGCTGTTTTAGATACAAATAATTTCTGTGGATAAAGTGGTCTGTGCCTTCCCCTAAGTGACTTCATAATGGAAATTCTTCATGTGTTGCTTAGAAATCAAAAATGGTTTCTGAAAGAGAGCTGTTCAAAAAAGTTTATAGGGTCAGACAGGGTAATACTAGATTTAACAAGCATGGTTTAGAGATCCAGGCTCCTGGTTTTTGCCATTTTATGATTAACTGAAGGTCAACTCTGTTTGCTGTGAAACCAGGTACTGCAAAGGGGAAAAGGAGGCAGAATTTCAAGAATGTACTTTCATGAGTGCATAATTCCATTGGACACCATAAAGTTTATCTCTTTTCTACCCTTCTTCTTGCCCTTTGTTTAATTCTAGCTGACGAAGCCTATATTATTTCCTTCTATCTTTAACTTTGTAGTTGACTAGCAATGAACTAGGGCTAAATTATTGAAGCTGGTAAGGATTACCTTTAGGAGATTTGCATTTGAATATAAAAAAAAACAGTTGATGGAAATCTAGTCAGATAATCTCTCCAGGACTATATTTAGTTTTGTGATAAACCAATTATTGATGATGGGAGGAGAAAAAAATTTAAATAATGGAGTCATCAAAATTACATTGCAGAAATACTATGATCTGCTTTCCAGTCTTATCTAGTGAAAATAATGAATTTTCACTAATCTTTAATCTAGTAAAAGAATGCCATTAATAGTATAGATTGTACATTAGAAAAAATCATAAATATAGATATCAGTTTTAATAATTAGTGTGTTTCTATAAAACACCATATTTCTCTTTTCAAAAAATATTCATATGCAATATCAGAGGTGGCAGTTTTGCAAAATTTTGTGTTTCCTCTCACCTTCAGTTTATTTGTTTCTCATCTCTGTCTCCTTGCTTTCATCAAATTGGCAAATGTATTTTCTTCCCAGTGTTGGAATAAAATGTTAAAGTGTTTTAAAAATTCATCCATCAATTATCCTTTTCCTTTAGAAAACTATTAAGCACTTTTTCATTGATTTCACTGCCTCAGAGTCAAATCAACTTACCTGTATTTGTTTTTCACGGTTCAGTGTGCAGGAATGAGCAATGATTTCCTTCATCAACCATCCACCTAAAATTGTTTTGCTTATTAGTCAGTATAAATTGTTTTCCTACCAAAACATAACATAGCAGAGTGGAAGGATTTATTGCCCAATTTCATTCTACTGGGTTTTCCCCTTGTCCAATACAGAAGCTTAAAAATACCAGTGTTGATGTGCTGCAAGATGAGAAGAGACTGTTATTACAGTTTCAAGTTCTCTTCAATTTAGGCAGCATTCACCTTTTGTACCCTTATCTCCTATTTGTCCCTAACAAGAATCCTTCCCGAAGCACACCTGGACTGATGCCCCCTACTATGTGTTTCAAGCCTGTATTGCCGTTCATAAGCTCAGTTCCCTAGATGTTGTCTCCTAAGTACTTTTCTTAATGGATAGATCTAGGGAAGGAATTTTTTTTTCTGATTTTAGTTTTTGTATATGCCTTAGTTTAAACCAATTGTATGATTTCTATTTCAATGCTTCATGAAAGTGTTTTTAATTTAGCTTACAGTTGTTATATGCCTAGGTGGTTATATATTCAGTATATTCTACCACAATGTTGATTGAGTATCTGCCTAGTTGCTATATTGAACATCTATTCTAAATGCTATATTATGATAAAACTATATGAAGAAGAGGTTGTAATTGTTGAATGCTTATAATTAAGAGGTAATGAAAAAATGTCAGAGAGACAGTAGGAAGCAAGACACTTGCCCTTCTTGTAGGTAATCCCTCATTCATCCCTGGCTTCACTTCAGGCTCCTCAAGAACTACAAGGGACTAATAGCCCCTGAATGTAGCTGGGTGTGGCTCCAATGTTCCGCTCCTTCCAAAAAAGAAAGACGATTTCAAATGCTTAAATAAAGTTGTACTATGCCACCAAAACAATTCACAAAATACTGAGACCAAGAGAGGTATCACAGATATTAAAAATTATCATCATATGGTGATATATGTGTTCTACAGAAAAAGAAAAGAAGCTATTATTGTGGGAGACAACAATGAATACATCATTTATCGCAATTTCATAGTAAAAAATGTCCTCCAAAATTTAAGATATTTTTTCAAAAATTTTAATTGATTTATTTTTTAATTAATATTTTATTATACCACCGTGAGATATACAATTACAACGTTGTTCATGTTTGGGGGTTTCAGTCACATAGTGTTCCAGCGCTCCTCCCTCTACCAGTGCCCGCTTCCCACCACCAATGTCCCCAATTCCCTCCCCCTCCCATGACCTGCCTTCATGACAGGTTCTTTATCTCTTTTCTCACTTTATCCCTCTCTCTCTCTCTTCCTTCTCTTACACATTGTGGATTGCAACACACACTTAGAGGCCGCCATGTGCATTTTTTGCCTGTATTTAATGCTCAGTTCTAGGTTGGTATTAGGCCTTTCGACATTTATTCACACATGTTCCTTTCTCTGTCTTCCTAACCTCTGACTCCCACATGTTTGTGGTAATTTCCACCTTTGGTAAGACCTCCTGATACAGATATAAGATTCACCTGATATTAGATTTTGGTATCATAATATGTAACACTGTATCACTGTATCACTATCTTCCCGTTCACCATCGATTTGCCTGAGGGGGAGCCAGTAACATCTCCATATGTCCTGTCTCATGCAAGTAGAGCCCAAGGGCACCTTCTTTGCGTCAGGAACATAAAGAGCCTCAAACCATTCCATCAGATCATGGGAATGAGGTCTATAATAGTTACTGTTATTTGGCATATCAAATACGACACAGGTAGCTTGCCAGGCTCTGCTGTGTGGGTAGCATACTATTGTAGTCATCTCTAAATCCAGTGGCTGTGCGAGCCAGGATGTGATAGGCTGGTCTGCTGGGTGGAGTTCTGACTCAACTAGAGGGGGAATTCTGGATGTGGAAAATGGAAGTCTTCATGGAGTGTGGGGTCGTCTGGCTTGTTGCAAGGCTCTGCTGGGGTGGCGGGCCAGGGCTAGAAACTGCCATCCCTCCCGGATGCCTCGTGAGCGGCTGGGCACAGGGGAGAGCCAGTAGCAGCTCTGCCTCATGTCTGTGAGTCTCTGGATCAGCATACCTGAGCCAGAATTAAAAAAGACTGCAGCAGGTTGGATCTCGATGAGCGGGCTGTGATAGGCTGGTCTGCTGGGTGGAGTTCTGACAAGGGGAAGTCTGAATGTGGAAAATGGAGGCTTTCATAGAATGGGGGGGTCGTTTGGCTTATTGCAAGGCTCTGCTGGGGTGGAGGGCCAGGGCTAGAACCCGCCATCCCTCCTGGGCGCCTCGTGAGCGGCTGGGCACAGGGAGAGCTAGTAGTAGCTCTGCCCCATGTCTGTGAGTCTCTGGATCAGCATACCTGGGCCGGATTTAAAAAAAGACTGCTGCAGGGTGGATCTCGATGGAGCCGGGCTGTGATAGGCTGGTCTGCTGGGTGGAGTTCTGACAAGGGAGTGGGGGGGTCGCCTGGCTGTTGCAGAGCTTTGCATTATATATATATATATTTATTTATGTCATGCAAATAAATGCAGCCATTCTATATCTCTTTCCTTCTGACTAATTTCACTCAACATGATTCTCTCTATGTCCATCCATCCTTTTATAGGCACATTTCATTACATCATTTTTCCTAACATCTGCATAGTATTCCATTGTGTTGATGTACTAAAGTTTCTTTATCCAGTCATCAGTTCTCGGGCAAACTGGTTGTTTCCAGATTCTGGCTATTGTGAATAGTGCTGCTATGAAAATAAAAGTGCAGATTGTTGCAGGACTCCTCTAAGAGCCTCTGCATCTGCTCTGGATTGCCTCCTGCAAATCACTTCATAGATAGGTGGGTAGTCTAAATGTGGCAGTTTATCTGACCATGTATTCTATACTGGCTGGTATAAATATTCTCTCATGCACCACAATCATCGTGGGACTAGCTAGATCTTACCAGCATATTTGCCTGGCCACGTTGGATCTCTAAGTAATTAGACCAGAGAGAAATGCTGTTTGCCTCCAAGCAAGCAAGCATGGCTCCCTGATACCTCAAAGGCAAATAAAATACAAAACTACCATGAAGTAGATGAGACTCTTGTGAAAGCTTGGAGAAATATTTAACTGGCATTACTATTAGTCTATGGTACAGAGGCATGCCATCTCAGAAACCCCTTCTCTAACCTATGAAGGCATTTCCAGGCAGATTTTGGCTCAAAACATTAGCATATAATAGGGCCTAGGGGAGGTGCTGGGAGAAATTATCTAAGGGCATTTGACCCTTCCTACTTCCCATAATAGTGGGAGGTCTGAGTTGCAGGGTATAAAACCAGCCTGCTTCCTCTCTCTCTCTCTCTCTCTCTCTCTCTCTCTCTCTCTCTCTCTCTTTCTCTCTCTGTCTCTCTTTTTGGGCTCTCTCTTTTTTGGGCTCTCTTTGTGGGCTCGCACTCTTCTTGGGAGTCTTGTCTTTGTCTCCTCTCTACAGGGCCTTTACACATGGTGGCCGCCATCTTGGCCTACACATGGCTGGGGTTCTAGCCAGGAATCCTAAGCACAGGGTTTTTCCTATTGCTGACTTGTATGCCTGAACCTGTGATAAGTAAAGCCTTTTAAAACTGTATCGGATTCCTGAGTCTTCATCCATTCCCAGCCGGCTTCAGAGGTAGAAGGAAACTCGCTTCCCGGCACTGTTGGGGACCCTGGCGATGTTCCCCGACAGTGGATGGTTTTTCTGCTGCATGTTTTTGGCTCCCTGGGAGTGGAGCCAAAAACAGAGCTTTCCCAGGAGTGGTATGTCTGAGTCTAAAGGGAGACCAATTTCTAGTCTTTGGAGGAATGTCCATTTTGTTTTCCAGAAAGGTTGTACCAGTCTATATTCTCACCAACAATGGATGAGAGTCCCCTTTTCCCGCATTCACACCAGCACTTGTTTTTACCCTTTTGGATATGGACGGTCCCTATAAGGATACCCATGACATTCTTCAAAGAAATTCACCAAACACTCCTGAAATTCGTATTAAATAATAATCCCCCATGGATAGCTAAAGCAATCCTTGGGAAAAAGAAGATGGGAGGCATCACCTTTCCCAACCTCAAACTGTACTACAAAGCAGTAGTAATTAAAACAGCGTGGTGTTGGAATAAAAACAGACCCATGGACCTATGGAATAGAGTTGAGTATCCTGATACCCACCCTCAAAAACATGATCAGTTAATCTTTGATAAAGGTACAAAGAGTCCAAACTGGAGTAAGAAAAGCCTCTTCAACAAGTGGTGCTGTGAAAACTGGACAGCGCATGTAAAATAATGAATTTGGACCTGTGCCTAACACCTTGCACAAAAATCATATCAAAATGGATTAAGATCTCAATATGAGACCTGAATCCATAAAGTACATTGAAGAAAATATAGGAAAAACCCTCCACGACATTGAAGTTAAAGACATCTTCAAAGACAAAACACCATTAACAAAGCAACTAGAAGAAAAGATAAACATATGGGACTACATGAAACTAAAAAGCTTCTGCACCTCAAAAGAAACAGTGACCAAGATACTAAGAAAATCCACAGAATGGGAAAGAATACTCACCTAATACCCATCTGATAAGGGGTTAATATCCAGGATATATCAGGCACTGGTACAACTATATAAGAAGAAAACAGCCAACCCCATTAAAAATGGGGAGAAGAGATGAACAGAAACTTTGACAAGGAAGAAATTCAAATGACCAAAGGAATGTGAAAAAAATGCTCATCATCACTAATCATCAGAGAGATGCAAATCAAAACAATAATGAGATATCATCTCACACCACAGAGACTTAAGGCATTTTTTATTCAGAATTTATACCTATCTACTTTATTTCATTTTTCTTTTCCTTCTTTTATTGGAAGGAATGTAGGCTACACTGAGCAGTTCACAGGAGCTATTCCTAACTCTGTGCTTGTTTGTGGGTCTTCTTAGCTGGTGCTCTAGAGACTGTACAGTACCAGAGATCAAACTTGGACTTCTGTATATAACGTATGTGCTCAGCCCACTGAGCTATCTCTCTGGCCCCATCGTGCTATTTTTCAAGAGACCCTCATTTTTCTGACATACTGACATAGTGTGAATTATTTTGTTTTTTATGGATGTATTGAAGTGTTTGACCATTTGATTTTACCCTAGACTTATAATAAATCGTGAAGCTGTGCAGTGATTCTTCTATTTTTGTTTTATTTAGTTGATTTGTTTGCTTTGCCTCTTGCCTCTGCTCATCACTCTCCCTGTAGGATGGATGTAGTTGTGATGACCAAATGTGTCTGTTGTCATCCAGTTCTAATTGTGTTTGCATAGCTGGTTGCAATCTGGCATACTCAGCCGATGTGGTTGCTAAAGGAATGTGGAACACTCCTTTGAGTTGTGGTCCTTGCATGTACTTCTTAAAAATTGTACCTATTTAACTCTGATTGTAATACTTACTGGACATTCTATTTTTGACTATAGTGCTTATATGTATTTTCAGTTTGAGTGCTTGGGTGCAGTGTGGACAGAAATTAGATACCAGAGATGATAATCAGCAAAGATTGAGCTGAGTATAAGAGGTGGCAGTGGGATTGAACTTGTGACATTATGTTTGTGACCACCTGAGTCATTTCCCACCCTCATGAATATTACTTGTTTTAATCCAAAAAAAATCTGAATTTTGAGACAGAGCTGTTCATACAACTGTTGGATAAGGAATTTGAGAATATAGAAACACATCCTAATGGCTATTTAGTTCAATGGAAAAAAATGAAACAGGAAAGATAATTTTTAGGCTGGGTGGGATATGTATCCAGACCTAATTAGTTTTGATTTGAATCTATAAACACGAGAAAAAGTACATATGAAAGAGTGATTGAGGTCTGTGCCTTTCATAATTATTTTTACTCCCATAGAAATGTCATCTTTTCCAGAACTTTCTTGCGATTATGGTGGAACCAATCACTTAGTTCAGTTTCACTTGTCTTTATTCAGAGCAGCATTGTACTGTAGCACACTTATCATACAACTTACCTGGTTTGTTTCTCCATTTAATTGGAGGATAAACTGTATTGAGAGATCATTTATTTTATTTTACTTACCGGTCATTTTTATTTATTAATTTTCTTTTTTTGCTTTTTTGGGTCACACCCGGCAAAGCTCAGGGGTTACTCCTGGCTCTGTGCTCAGGAATTACTCCTGGGGCTTCTCAGGGACCATACGGGATGCCGAGGATCAAATTCTGGTCGATTGCATGCAAGGCAAATAACTCTACCTGCTGTGTTATTGCTCTGTCCCCCTTTTATTATAATTTTTTTCTTTAATTTTAAAAATTTTTTACAATTACAAAGATATACAATTAAAAAAGTTCATATTTGGGTTTTGGTCATACAGTGTTTCAGCACGCATCCCGCCACCAGTGCCCATCTCCCACCAACAACTACCCGGTTCCCTCCCCCTCCCCCCAGCCCTCCTCCATGGCAGGTTCTTTATTTCTTTCCCTTTCTCTCTCTCTTTTCCTTCCCTTCCAGACTATGGATTACAGAACATACATTAAAGGGTTGTCATGTGTATCTTTTGCCTCTATTTAATGCTCAGTTCTAGGTTGGCATTAGTATCCTCGACAATTGTTAGCACACTGTTCCATTTCTGCCTTACCTAGCCTCTGACTTCCACACGTTTGTGATAATTTCCACCTTTGATAAGACCTCCTGATATATGTTTCACTTGACCTTGGATATTGGTATCATAATATGAACATATATATTTATGTTATGCAAATAAATGCAGTCATTCTGTATCTGTCTCTCCTTCTGGCTAATTTCACTCAACATAATCTTCTCCATGTCCATCCATTTATAGGCAAATTTTATAACTTCATTTTTCCTAACAGCTGCATAGTATTCCATTGTGTAGATGTACCAAAGCTTCTTTATCCAGCCATCGATTTTCGGGCACTCTGGTTGCTTCCAGATTCTGGCTATTGTGAATAATGCTGCTATGAACATAATAGTAGGGATGGTGTTTCCGCTGCATATTTTTGGTTTCCCAGAGTAGATTCCCAGGAATGGTATGGCTGGGTCAAATGGGAGTTCAATTTCTAGTCTTTGGAGGAATGTCCATATTGTTTTCCAGAAAGGCTATACCAGCTTGCATTCCCACCAACAATGGATGAGTGTCCCCTTTTCCCCACATCCATGCCAGCAGTTGTTGTTCTTGCTCTTTTGAATATGTGCCAGTCTCTGTGGTGTGATGTGGTATCTCATTGTTGTTTTGATTTGCATCTCTCTGATGATTAGTGATGATGAGCATTTTTTCATATGTTATGAATTTTTGATAATGGACTTTCTATCCTAGTTTTAGACTTTTTTTATAAAGAAAAATAATATATCTCAGCTAGTTCCAGAGAGTAAAACATTGAAGATCAAAATTCTCGCTGATTGGGTATTTGGTTAGGCCCTATTTCATTGATAGCTTGCTTCTCTGTGTACTATTCCTTATAATAAATAAGAGACATAAAATGGCTTTCTGGGGGTCCTTTAATATGGGTGCTATTCTTATTTGGATAGACTCTACTCTCAAGATCTAAACACCCGGAGAATGCTAGTTCTAAATATTACCATGTTGGCAATTAGGTTTCAGTGCACAGATTTTAGGAAAGCACAATGTTTAGCTATTACACTTACAACTTTTCTTATTCCTATCAAACTTATGGTAGCTGAGACAAATTCTGAATAACTTCATATTTGATATTGAAAATTAAACAGTGCATCAGTATTATTTTTGCTTAGTGAAGTCATCGCTCTGGCCCTGAGTAATTGATTTTAAATGAGCCACATTTAAATTGTCTAGCCAACCCCATCAAAAAATGGGGAGAAGAAATGAACAGAAGCTTCCAAAAAAGAAGAAATTCGAATGGCCAAAAGGCATATAAAAAGTGTTCTTCATCTTTAATCATCAGGGAGATGCAAATCAAAACAACAATGAGGTACCATCTCACACCACAGAGATTGGCACACATCCAAAACAGCAAGAACAACCGGTGCTGGCGTGGATGTGGGGAAAAAGGACTCTGATTCACTGTTGGTGGGAGTGCCGACTGGTCCAGCCCTTTTGGAAAACAATATGGGCATTCCTCCTAAAACTAGATATTGAGCTCCCGTTTGATTCAGCTGTAGCACTCCTGGGAATATACCCGAGAGACCGAAAAATACATAGCAGAAACACTATCTGTACTTCTTTATTCATCTCTGCGCTTTTCACTATAGCTAGAATCTGGAAACAACCTAAATGCCCGAGAACAGAGGACTGGCTAAAGAAACTGTGGTTCATCTACACTATGGAATACTATGCGGCTGTCAGAAAAGATGAAATTTTGAAATTTACCTGCAAATGGATGGACATAGAGACTATCATGCAGAATGAAATTAGTCAGAAGGAAAAGGACAGATATAGAATGACTGCATTCATTAATAGGATATAAATAGATACCAGTGTTTTACTAAGAGTGGGAAATGGTAATGGCAGATTAAAACTCACCATTGAATATACACAAAGAGACTTAAGTGATAAACTCTAAATACCTGCAGGGCTAGCAACAATGTGTAAAATAAGAGGGAGAGAGATGCAGATACAGAGAGAGAGAGACAGAGAGAGAAAGAGAGGAAACTGGGGTACCTGCTATTAAGGCAGCCTGGGGGTGGGCAGGAGGGGTGGGGTACATTGGTGGTGGAAATGGGGCACTGGTGGAGGGATGGGTGCTGGTATACTATATTACCAAGAACGAATTGTGAACACCTTTGTAATTGTAAAAAAAAAAAAAACAAGGAAACGGGCTTTCATGCCAGCATGCTAATAAATTGCCACTTCAGTTTAAAAAAAAATTAAATTTATTAAATAAAAAATTATTCAATACACATGTCTTTTAAATAAAAATGTTGAATTGTCTTTTAAATTAAAATAAATTTAAATTATTTTTTAAATAAGCCACAGCCCTACTCATTTCAGTTATTATCTGGTCGTATTCCGATATGGGCATTTCTTAAATTTTCTATATCTTGCATTGTTGCTTATGGTTGGCTCTGTTGTTAAAAAACTATATGCATTGAATTCTTTTTTATTTTGCTTTTTTTGGGTCACACCTGAAAACACTCAGGTGTGACTTGAGTATTGATACCCGTCAATATTCTTGATACCCGTCATCCCAGTAAGCCTTGCAAGAAGCTAGAGCAACCCACACATCATGAGGTCAGTCATTCTCAACATCCAGACTCCATAGTTCCTCACAGCTCCACCCAAGAGAAAACCTAATCTTTCCCTTTAAGTTTCATCAGTAAATGCTCGAGAGGAGAGCCTTCTACTGAGAGTTTACCACCTATACAGCAGTGCCTGGCAAGCTACATTGTATTTTATTTGTTATACCAAAAACTGGTAACAATTATGGACCTCAGTTCCATGACCCAAGAATTGTTTGAGGCTCTTCCTGTCCCTGGAACAAGCAGATGTCCTTGGGCTACAATTGCTTGCAACAGTACGCATGGAGATGTTACTGGTGCCCGCTTGAGCAAATCAATGAACAACAGGAAGGCAGTGATACAGTGAAGTCATTGTACTAGGGCTTTGAAAAAATAAAAATATGAATTTGTAAGTTGAGTAAACAGAACCCCAGAGAGGTCATTTGATTTGCTGAAAAGGTCACATAGCTAACTAATTAATAACTGTTCATCATAACCACTAAGCACACTGTCTCCTGATGATTGAACTCTGAGTTTTAGGTAGTATGCAGAAAAGATTCTCTAGGTGAACATGGTGATAGGATGAATGAAGAAAATACGAAATTCATTGAGATGGTGAGGGCATTGCATTTTGATTAACCTTATTGTTATTGAAGAAAATACAGAAAAATCATATTGGTCTCTCAGAGTTTCTCTAAAAATCCTATTAGTCAGTCTCACAGTTTAATGTGCTCCTTATCTACAAAGACACAATCAAATTATTCACATATGTACCTATAAAAGATTTTATGTAACTACAGCTGACTCTTGGGACATTGGTTTCAAAAATATCCTATACAAATATCTTCTGATACTCTGGTCTTTTTGTTTGGCCCACCATATAGTATCCAAGGATTCCATAAATTCAACCAACTGACTTCTGAGGTTATTTGAATTAGTGAATGTGAAATTCATGTATATAAAAGAATCTGCTTACAAATGCAGCCAGACAGTTCAAGCTCATGTTGCTCAACTGCTTATAAAACTGTTGATTTAAGTGCATTACCATTTTAAGTCAGTTTTATTGAATATAGATATTCCATTTTTGGGGCTTTTGGTTTTTGTTTTTGGGCCATCCCTGTGTTCAGGGCTTGCTCCTGTCTCTATGCTCAGGGATCACTCTTGACCTCCTGGAAGACTTTGGGGAACCATATTCATATGTAATGCCTGAGATTGAAACCTGGCTTAACACATACAAAGGCAAGCATCTTTCCTGAGCTTAGCTCTCCAGGCCCAACTTAATATAGCAAATTCCAAATTATGACTATTGTAATTATTATGATTTTTACTTGTGTTCCACTTAGAATTGTTCAGTGTCCTTTTTATTGGCAGAAATGGGATACCCATATAACTAGCATTTCGAAGCTTCGTGAGTAATTTAGGTGCTTTATGAGGCAAATGCTTTGCATGACAAGACAATGTGGGGTCTAGATGGAGTATGCTATAATTTAATTTAGCACACTTTTAAATGATCTATAAGAAGAGATGGGGAAAAACACTTAATTACATTTATAGTTGCAGCTAAATTGGGAGAGGTTAAGAAGCTCCATGAGGACAGATATTTAAAGAAGGCAGAAGTATGTGAAGAACTAGCAAAATGATATTTAAATGGCAAGAAAATTAATTGAATGTGTTAAAGAGTTATTAACCAGCCCACTAATTACTAATATGAAATGGGAAAAGCATATGGATTTAGCTTTTATAGTGTTGCATGACTGCAAAACTATGACTGCACCAGGATTAATACAGCTTTGCTCATATTCACACCAGTCTGCCTCGTGAGTCTCTGAATTAATTTCAAAAGTCGCCTACTGTTCCTTTAAGTCATTCCACGTTGTTTTATTCTACAGAAAAGTGCTATCAGGAAAGTAACGTTGATTATAAACCTACTGTTGATGGTCATTGTATTGATATTCACTGATTCACTGCTTCTGTTTCTCATTAGATCTTTGCTTGCTTTGTTTTGGGGGGCCACACCAGAGGTTCTCCCAGCTTACTTGGCTCTGTGCTCAAGAATTAGTCTTAGCAGGGCTCAGAGGATCATAGGGCATGCTAGGGATTGTACCTTGTTTAGTTCCAGCTCTGTGTAAGACAAATACCTCACCCCTCATGCATCTCACTGGTCCCCTATAATTCTGATTAGATCTGGGTGAAGACAATGTAAATAATTTTGTTATTCATTCTTCTATGTCATTTGATATCTAAATTTAACAGTTCATTTTCTGAAGCAGCATTTTTCCCCAAATTAGGCTTGCATGTGAACTCATATTTAAATAATTCTATATATTCTGAAAGCTTTGAAAGTAAAATGTTTTAATTTTAACTAAACTTCTAAAACTAAAGTTCAATGCTACACTTGATACCTCTCATAAGCAAATGAGTGATTCCTAAATGAGTCAATTATGCAAAGAGAACCATGGAGAGTTGTGTTGATGAACTGCGGTAATGACATGTGTCCAGAGTTTGTTGCTGTGTCTATGCCAGGCATTTGTGAGATATCTATTCATCAGGCAATACTTAGTGAGAATGTGTTTAGCCATTATAACAAGGTATATGCAAATGAGCTTCCCATGAGATTTTGCAACAAACATTTAATTAGCTATACTAAGAAACAGGTAAATATACAAATGCAGTTTACAGAAAATGGGTGAGTGTGTATTGTTAATTTTGTGCATACCTCCTAAATAACACCAGTTCATACTATATGTCTTTATCATCTGCTCATTAGTGCACATAGGCAATTTTACTTGAAAATTAATTTTGTTGAACTTTTTATATTCCCTTTCCTTACTATCAGATATTTTAAATATACTTGAAAACACTATATGATTTTCAGTTGCAAACAATAATACTAAATTGTAAAAGCTGAAGTATGTATGCAGTTGAGAAATTTATAGACAGTATGCCTGAAGGAAGTTAATGACAAACTTTAGTTATTATTTATCATTACACCAAAGAATAACTAACCTATAATTTTTATAATTTTGAATTAGCATTCTTACTAAAATATGTATCTATGCTTTTTTGGTTTCTTCATTTATACACCTATATATTTATATATATAGGTGTATATATTATATTTATATATAGGTGTATATTTATATATAGGTGTATAAATATAAATATATATTTATATATAGGTGAATATATATACCTATATATAGGTGTATATATTCTGCTGCATATATATCATTTATAAACCCATATATATTTATATAGGTGTCTATATATTCTGCCACGTGTATATATATATATATATATATATATATATATATATATATATATATATATATATATATATATATATATATGGTGGAAGCCAGGAGACAGGCTTATCTACATCCAGGGCTCTTCCCTGTGGGCCCTGGATGCCTAATGATCTGACATAGAAAAAGACTGAGCCGCCTGGGGACCCAGAGCCACGGCAGAGCCTGGCAAGCTACCCATGGTGTATTCCATATCCAAAAACAGTAACAATAATGAATGGACCTCATTCCCAATGTCTCTCAATGAATGGAGACATTACTGGTGCCATTTGAGCAAATCGATGAACAAGGGGAAGACAAGACAAATGTTGTATATATACACATATATGTATGTATGTAATATGTATGCATATATGTATATATATATGTGTGTATATGTATATATATAAGTATATATGTATATGTATATATCCACTTTGGTTAAAATATTCACTTTGCTGTATAAATAAATATATATGTATATACATATATATCCTTTTTTACAATCAAAACTTATTAGTGATATTGCAGTTTATTTATTGGTCTATCAAAAAACATCATGTGACCTCCCACCTACTAGATGGTCAGACTTCTTGTCAAGACCCTGAACAAATGGTTTGAGGCTCTTCATATTCCTGAAGCAACCAGATGCCATTGGGCTACATTGGCACGTGACAGGGTCAAATGGAAATGTTACTGGTGCCTGCTCGAGGAAATTGATGAACAACGGATGTCAAGTGATCAAGTGACCAAAAACATACTTTTTGAGTTCCGGATATTTAAAAAAATTGTTTTTTGTATTTCCTTAAATCCAAAATATATTCTACAGAATTTAAAAAAGTACCACTTTCCAAATATTTTAATATTTGAAAACCAGACCAAGTAATCATACAATTTTTCAAATATTTTAGAGTTCAAATCAATATTCATTTACAAGTTATTGACAAAGAGTTTGCACTTAACTTTATTGTATATATCATAGTAATGTACTGAAATATTTAAAATGCATGGGAGGCAGGCATGCAAAAAGATCTTTAAAACATTTGTTTACATGTTTAACTGGGATGGTAACTCAACTTAAGCAAATCTTCTAATTTGACAATTATTCCTGTTCTGTGTGATTCAGAGACACCTTTAAAAAAGACCCATTTTATTCTTACATAAACAGGGGTTCCAGATAGAACAGCTGACCATCAGACACTCCCAACACCTTTTGCCTCTCTGAAGCCCCCAAGGACATAAATTTAATTTAACGTAATTGGTGATTCAGCTTCAGAAGAAACATGCACTTAGGAAATGTGGCCTACACTCTTTTCTTCACAGAGGCTACACCAGCTCCTGTTGTCATGGAGATCTTCTCTTGCAAGCTGGAGCCAATGATGTAGAAAACAAGATGGCTTCCTCATTTATTTTGCCTTAAAGAAAGTTGCAGGTAGTCGCAAATGATTGTTGACTAACACGCACATATATTTTAAGGCATGTAAACATTAAAATATGTGGAAATTTATGCTTTGGATCAGATTTAATTACTACTGTCACTGATATTTAAAAATTGATTTTATATTTCAACAATAAGCAATCATTTACTTTCTTTTAAAAAGTAAATATCTCTGAAAAGTGTTGCCTTCCCATGAAGCTATGCTTCCAGAAGTAGTGAAAGTTTTAATTCATATATGATTTCAACCCATTTGGAATTAGTATGAAAGCTATAGAAAGACATATGTTACATTTTGAGTGTTCTGTGTAAGAATCAGATGACTCAGCAGTTTCAGTACATGATCAAGTGTAAAGTGTGAAGCCAGCCTGAGCCTTCAGATCAGATACCAATGGAGTAGGAAAAAAAGGGCAGAAAAGACTTCATTCGAGACATTAAAAATCAGAAAGAAGCTCCTTGTTACTCAGAAGTGAGTGTTCATTTGCCATTTTAAAATGGTGGTTAATGATCTCAGTGACTTCTGAAATATTTGGACACAAAAATGGTCTTTCCATTTCAGGCCATTCTGCTTAATTAAACTGAGAAAATCTCTGAAGTATTTTGTAAGCATTAGGGGACATGAAAATGCCTTATATTTTTTAAGTGTCTTGTTAACACTATACTTTTATTACAAAAACAAACACATAGAAGGAATTGAAGGCAGACATTTTTCTTGAGTACATTATATATTTTTTTCAAATTGACATTAGCTTCATTTTGTGATCAAATATTTTAAAAATATTTCAACAACATCTTATTTGACTACATTTTAAGGAAAGTGATGCTTATTAGTGGCTTATATTATATTTATGCCATATAACTTTCCATTTTGATGAATAGCTATAGCATTCAATAAATACATTATTTTAAAAAATGATTACAGTTCAAATATAGCATTCAGCAAGCTTGTTTTTCCTACCTTATTGTTGTTGAAAACAAATTTGAGAACTATGGTTGAACAGGAAGAATTTTGTCATCGTCAAACCTTTGATCTTTAAAACAAATTTTGAGTCACACCCAGAATTTCTCATGGCCTACTTCTAGCTCGGTCCTCAGGGATTGTCAGGGATGCTGCCAGGGTCCCCAACAGAGCCGAGTGGAGTTCCCTTCTACCTCCGAGCTGGCTGGGAATGGATGAAGACTCAGGAATCCGATGCAGTTTTAAAAGGCTTTACTTATCACAGGTTCAGGCAGACAGATGCACGATAGGGAAAACCCTGTGCTTAGGATTCCTGGCTAGAACCCCAGCCACGTGTAGGCCAAAATGGCGGCCACCACGTAAAGGCCCTGTAAAGAGGAGACAAAGACAAGACTCCCAAGAAGGGTGCGAGCTCACAAAGAGAGAGCCCAAAAAGAGAGAGGGAGAGAGGAAGCTGGCTAGTTTTATACCTCTGCAACTCAGACCTCCCTCCCACTGTTATGGAAAGCAGGGAGGGTCAAATGCCCTCAAGTAATTTCTCCCAGCACCTCACCTAGGCCCTTTTATATGCTAATGTCTTGAGCCAAAATCTGCCTGGAAAAGCCTTTATAGGGTAGAGAAGGGGGTTTCGAGATGGCTTGTCTCTGTACCAAAGTCTAATACTAGTACCAGTTAAATATTTCTCCAAGCCTTCACAAGTCTCATCTACTTCACGGTAGTTTTGTATTTTAGTTGCCTTTTGAGTATATCAGGGAGTCATGCTTGCTTGCTTGGAGGCAAACAGCATTTCTCTCTGGTCTAATTACTTAGGGATCCTACGTAGCCAGGCAAATATGCTGGTAAGATCTAGCTAGTCCCACGATAATTGTGGTAGCATGGGAGAATATTTATACCAGCTAGTACAGAATACATGGTCGGATAAACTGCCACATTTAGACTACCCCTTATCTACGAAGTGATTTGCAGGCAGCAACTCAGAGCAGATGCAGCAGCTCTTAGAGGAGTCCTGAAACAAGGGATCACTCATGGCAGTGCTCAAGAGACGATAGTGGTGTCACAGATCAAACTTGTGCCGCCCGTATAGAAGCCAACTGCTATCTCTGTACTTTCTCTGGTTCCCTGATTTTTTGTAATGAATCTGACAAATTTTATGCTTACATGCACAATTTACCCAAAACATAATTTTAAGCACTGCAGTTTACTAGAGGTCAGGTTCACACAGCAAAGTGAATATAATTACTCCACGAGTCTGCACTGTTTCTAAAGTTCCAGTCACTGGATTCCCAACCCCTTTCACCATCTTTTCTTCACAAATGCTTTGAGAGAATAGTGATATTGCTGTGCCAAGAACAGAAAAAAGGTCTTAAGATTATACCATAACTTTGATTTTGTACCTTTGTCTATAATTATTGTGCTGCTATATAGATTTAGAAGACCATGTTAGGAAGGCAGATATAAATAATCCTTTAAGATAAATCATAGCTGAACAATCATTATCAATAGATACACAGTTGAACATGGTGAGGCCAGGACACTTACCTCCACAGCTTAAAATCCATGATAAATGGAATCCCACCCCGCTCGCATTTGTAATTCCATATAGACTGTTGTTGCTATGAAGTCTTATTGATTAACAGAATTTTATGTGTTGTTAATATGTACTGTATTCTTATACACATTCTTATACACATATATTATATATGAATATGCCTATATAATATATAGGAACATGTATAAATGTGAATAAGAATACATACATGTGTATATATATTATATCTGACTGTAGTCTAGGGAAAGGCAATATGGAAAAAATCACAAAGAAGACAAAATTGTATTTTATAATTTGCCACTCCTTTTTTTTTTTTTTTTTTTTGTTTTTTTTGGTTACACCTGGCAATGCTCAGGGGTTTCTCCTGGCTCGTCACTTAGGAAATACTCCTAGCGGTGCTCTGGGGACCATATGAGATGCCGGGATCAAACCCAGACCTGCATGGACCGGCCGTGTGCAAGGCAAATGCCCTACCCGCTCTGGCCCCCTGTATTTGTTTTTTACATATACTTTATGTCTATAAGGACAATCTCTCTGTAAGAGGGACACAGCAGCTCACAGTTGTGTTGCTTGAAGGTCAATTACATATGTAGCAGGATAATATTTACAATAAACTTATGTCAATATCTCGGAATTAAACTTGGTCCTACAAGTTCCTCCTCAATCCCCCATTTCCTTCACTTTTCCTTCTGCTTTCCAATAAACCTATTTCCAAGTCTTAAAAAAGCTATAGTATTAAATTGCAATATCTTCCCTTCCCCTTTCCTTCTACTTTCCAATAAAAATATTTTGAACTCTTAAAAAAAATCTATAATATTCAGGTAGCAAATATTTTCACCAAGCTTACACACATGTAAAATCTTAAATCAAAATCTGAAAACTTAGAATTGCAAAGAGAACTTAAAATTGATCACTAGCAGAGGCAGCATTTTAAAAAATACTTTCAGCTAGAATTTCTGTGCTTTTATTGATTACTGGCTTTGATGAAGAATAGCTTTTTATTTTCAAGCTGAAGCAACCCAGTGGACAGATACCTCTCTACTTTTTTATCAAAGAGGAAGAGGAATCAACCATGAACACACTCCTAACAATTTCTAATATATACATTTAAAAAACTCTTGCAGCTCCTATTTATTCAGAATTTATGAATTAGCAGACTTCTTTTATGTACTTCCTACATTCCTCCTTCTTAACTGGGTAGGCATGTAACTCCACCAATGTTCGGAGGATTAACACAGGGGTCATTGAGTTAGAGAGGTGAGATACCAAATTCGATCCAAAGACTCTCCTTCACTTCTCATCTTACTTATAGGCATTGAAACATTTATAGAACAGAGTGTTCCAGGAAAAGATGGAAAACCTGAAATAGTGAGCTACATAGAAGAGTTAGAAGTCAATGAGGGCAGAGAGAGAGAGAGAGAGAGAGAGAGAGAGAGAGAGAGAGAGAGAGAGAGAGAGAAATAACTAGACAGATAGGATGATAGATTGGAGTATGAGGAAGGAGAGGATAATGGTTCACAGACAGAAAGATAAGTGCTTACAGAGACATATGAGGACTTGAAAGTGTGAAACACTTTGCTGGGGTTCTCAGGGTGATTTTTCTCTCAATGAATTCAGCAAAGTCCTGGCACAAAGGTGTCAATTTACGGTGCTGTGCCCTGTGTAACTTTCTGACTTCTATCCAGGCACTTGTCACCTTCCCTGTGGGGATTGTCAGCTCAGGTAATTCCTGTTGAATATCCTCATTACTGTCCTTTTCCGCAGGGCTAGCCATTTTAGAAGCCTAGGAGAAGAAAACTGTGGGACCAGGAAAGAATTTGCTTTGGTTTTAAGCAATGTTTTACCCTCTGTTAGATGTTCTCAAAAGAAGTTTCTTTCATTTTGGTTTCAAGTTCGCTATCTCCTTGCAGAATCTTGGCCTTTGTAATTTTCTTAAATATTTAGTGTCACTGATATTTTCCTCCCAAGCCTTCTATGAATATAGCTGTATTCTAAATTGCTGCCTACTGTAGCACTTAGCCCAGTATCCATTTCAATAAAATGAAGGTAAATAAAAAAAGAGAAGGAAACTTCAAATTGATACTATATTCCTTTAATGTAGGAATTTGCAAAAGATGGAGTGTTAAGATTTAAAAAAAGCATTTCTTCTTTCCTTCAGGCAACTCAGCAGTAAAAATAAAATGAGTTATGCACACAACCGTTCACAGTTACCTCATCACATCTGAATCACCTGGGGGAGGGGTTAAAGACTCATTTTTTACTATGAATAATCAGGAACTGAGTTTTTGCAGGCAATGGTTCAGAATGAAAACCCAAACCCAAATTTGCTGGTTTTTAGGACAGAAATGGTAAAGGAAATGTTGAGTTACTTGTGGAGATAAGGTTGTGTCTCTCTCAATTTGTGTAAGACAAATTCAAAATAGAACTTCTTAAATTTGGTTTCCGCAGATTATACCCACAAACTATTTCTAGAATCAAACACAATGGCAAGCCACCAACAGCTGATGGTTGTAATGCCTACCAATCAATAGTTTCATTACAATTTCTTTCTCTACCTCCTGACTTCCAAACTAAAAGACTAGTTCTTTTGCATCTTAAGTTTGCTTCTACTTTTACTGCTTTCTTTATGTGCTAACAAACTTAAGTGTGGCAGTTGTTTCCTCTTCACCTGTACTGAATAGCCAACTGCAGGCTTTGTTAAGAAAACTGAATGGCATCAGGTCAATTGGTGAAAAAATTACTCAGTTTATGGTAAAGGGAAGTAAACGACCTCTTAGGAAAGTCAGTAAACTTCAAAACTAGCTCTAGACTTCCATTCAGAGGTTATTTTCACAGATTTTAATTTAGTTGATACCTTGTATGTCAATGAAATGTGATATTCTTTTTAAGAGCATTAGGTTGGATATAAAGAAACATTTACAATCTCTAGGGAGAATTTTCATTAGTAGTTCTTTTTATAACATCTGGCTAGTGACTTTTAATGGGCTGAAATTAGTATCTTTTAACAAAAGTTTTTTCTATGCTAAAGCTCTATTATGAAGAATTACACCCAGTCTTTTAGACTAAACTAAACTCATACTACACATTCTTTTTATATGTCCTTTGTACAACTACATGTGGAATATTAAAGCTGATTTTTATGATCGGAGGAAACTAGACTCTGAATCCAACTAAGCAGGCTTTTCTCCTGGCTAGGAACTAGGTTCTTACTGGCATCACTGCCCAGTGGGGGGGTCTTTCTATATTGTTAGGTCTTTGCAAAAAACCCTATCAAATTATAGTCTAAAAGTTTCAATCTCGGGGCATATAAGGTAAGGATCAGGAATAAATTAGACAGAGAATTGACTAGAGAAATTACAGAATCAGTTCTCAGGTGACAGACAGCAGGGAGTCTCAGCTGCTTGGCTATCCAGCAGTGACCACAAGAAGCTGCAGTAGAGCAGCAATGAATTATGCTATTGCAATCCTGGAGTCAAGAGCAATGATCACTAGCTGGGAAATACTCCTTTACTGTATCTAACATGTGCCTTTGCAGTCGGGAGTAAGTTTTGGCCAGTGAGGTGTGCCTTTGGGAAAATTCATTCGAAGATGAATGTGTAGAGTGTTGGTTTTCTCTGACCTCTCTCATTTGTAGAGGCTGCCATTTGGACAGATGCTACCATGCTTGATAGAACCTGAGGAACAGAGCCAGAGTTCTTGGTACTGCAGGACACTACAGCAAGTTTGGACTCTACCCAAATACTAGAGAGACGTCTAAAAATCTAATTTGTTTAGATACTGACTTCCTCTTCTCTCACCCTTCGGGTTTTTATCATTTATCTGAATCTAATTCTAATAACAAGTGTTTCAGGAATGGACAAGAGGAAAGTGCATGCTTGAATGAGAAGATATGAGGATGTGTTGATATTGGAATTATTAAAAGTTTTTTAATTAGTAATTTTAATCAAAATATTGTTACATTATAATATCCTATATGTTTCCGTTAAAGTTCAGTGAAAATCAACATTGCTGTCCCCTTTGTCTGATTTATACCTTGTTTATCTTTCTGGAAACCACTAAATATCTTTAAACATCAAATGTTTATAATTATTCCTATTTAATGTATCTGTTTTTCTCTATATACCACAAATGAGTAAAAATTCACATGGTGTTTTTCTTTCCAATTTGACTTATTTCATTTAGCATGATATTCTCTAGATCCTTCAATATTGTTGCGGTTGACAGCTGAATAGTATCCTGTGGTCTACATGTCCTACATCTCTGTTATTTATTCATCACTGGACAAGCATATAAGTAGTTTAGACTTATTGGTATTGTAAATAATGCTGCAATAAACTTGAGGGAGCATGCATCTCTACAAATCATATCTTTTTTCTGTGAATTTTATGTGCTTTCCATTATTGTCACACAAACAAACATTTTCACTATGATCTATGAAGGTTGCCTTCTCTACACATCCACACTAACACTGCTTGTTTCTTATCTTTGGGATATTAGCTATTTGCACAAGTATGAGATGATACCTAATTATTGTTTAGATTTACATTTCTCTAATAATAAGAAGGCAAATATCTTTTATGTACCTGTTGACAGAAAGCATATATTTTTGAGAGTTATTTATACAAGTTTTCTACACCAATTGTTGAGTTTAATGAACTTCTGTATAGTTTATATCAAGCACTTTACAGAAGATGACATATAACTATCTTTTCTCTTTCAGTAGGGTATTTTTTTCCATTTTCTAGCAATTTCTTTTTCTCCACAGATATTTTTAGTTTCATAAAGATCCATTTGTTATTTTTGCTTTTGTGTCATGTGACAGTGGAATTAAGTCTTGAAACACATCTCTAAGGCTTAGGTGGAGTATATTGCCTACATTAGCTTCTATGTATTTTATGACTTAAGGTTTTAAGTTCATATCTTTAATCTATTTTTAACTATTATTTAGTATGGGATTATGCAGTGACTTTGTTCAACACTTTGAGTGTGCTTGTTGGGTACTGTTTAGTAAAGAGGCACTCTTTGATCCATTAACAATTTCTAAACCCTTTGTGACAAAATAGTTGTCAGTGTATGTATGGTTTTATTTCTGGACTCTTAGTTCTGTCCTATTGATTAGGCTTTTGTTTTCATTCTATTATTATATTGTTTCAAGAGATATTGCTTCACTTTGTGGTATAGTTTGAAGCTGAGAAGCATTGATTCCTCAGTTTTTGTTTTGTTTTTTTCTCTCAGGAGTGTTTTTCCTCAGTTTTTTGTTCTTTTTCCACAGGAAGTTTTTGTAGTTCTAAATAAATATCATTTTGGGGGGTGTGGGTTATTGTTTGATTTCTGAAGGACACTTTTGAGATTTTTCAGGACTATGGTGTGTCTTTATGTTGCTTTAAGTAATAAAGATTTTTAGTGATGCCAATTCTTCAGATTCAGGGGCATACTATATATTCCTATCATCATACCTTGTATTTTCTTTCAACAATGTGATATAGGTTTCTGCTTACAGGATTAATGCCTTTGAATAATTTTTTCAGGATTTTAATTCTTTTTTTTTTTTTTTTTTGCTTTTTTGGGTTATACCCGGCAATGCTCAGGGGTTACTCCTGGCTCTGCACTCAGGAATTACTCCTGGCGGTGCTCGGGGGGACCATATGGGATGCTGGGGATCGAACCGGGACAGCATAGGCCGGCCGTGCAAGGCAAATGCCTTACCCGCTGGGTTATCGCTCCGGCCCCAGGATTTTAATTCTTTTTGATTCAGTTGCAAATGCTATTGATGTCCTGATTTCTGCTAACTCACTATTTACATACATAAAAAAGCAACTGCTTTGTAGATATTAATTTTATAGTCTGACAGTATACTATTTAATTTATTTCTATTATCTTTTTCTTTTACTGGATTCTTTACAAGATGAATAGTTTAAACACCAAAATAAGGCTCAATTTCCAGTCTTTAGAAGAGTTTAAGTGAAATTTTCATGTCATTTATAGCACATGATAAATAGGGGCCAGAGAGGGGTTAATATGCTCGCCTTGCAAATTCCTGGCACCACATGTGGTCCCCTGAGTGATGCCAGGGAGCATTCCTTCCTACAGAGCAAGGAATAAGCTCTGAGCATGCTAAGTAGAAAGATACAGACTTGTTCAATGTAAAGTTTGGGAAATGTGTTACTAAATTTTTGTAAGAGTGATGGAATGACTATCCTCAGAAAATATAGGCTTTTAAATAAGAATATTAACCAAGAGAGAAGACATGAATGCTTTTATTGAAGTTGTACATATATGACCTCAGCAGAATTTCAAAGTGTGTTTCACAGAGTCAAATCTGTGAATATGAATGAATCTGTAGATTCATTCATAGCTGTAGATTTCAGGAATATATCTCAATATTAATAGAATAAGTCAGCATAAAATTATTGATGAAATTATATGGTCACTACCAACTAGCTGATCTGAGAGTGGAGTACTTAAATGCAGTCTATAGAATCTTTGCAGTTGTACAGTGAATATTTACCAAGATGGTGTGTCATAGAAAAATTTCCAACACACTTAGAATTTAGACACAATTTCTTTGAGAAGAGAATATTTTTTAAAATGTTAATTAACAAGTAATTGATGTACGTCTAAATAATTAATGGGACCAAGAAAATATCTAAAGGAAAATTAGGAAATATTTTGATGACAATAAAATAAAACATATAAATTTTCATATAATAAAGCTATGTCTAGAAAAAGGTTGTTGTATATCCATACAACAGAGAGGAAAGTTATTTTTAAGTAAAATAAATGAGGATTTAACTTTATTTAAGCTTATAAGAGAAAATGTAAATAAAAAATAAAATCCAAAGAAAGCTAAGGAATGAAAGAGAAAATGAATATTAGATAGAACTAATAAACTCAAGCGGTTATTTCTGAGCCCAAATTAATGAAATTCTTAGATATCCAACTAGGTTAAATAAAGAAGAAAATGGTCAAGGAAGAACTCCTAAAAATCAGCATTAAGAATGAAATAAGAAACATTACTGCAAGTTTTATATATATATATATATCCCTGAACAGGACCATTAGAAGATACTATAAATAAATTTATTCCAATATATTCCAATGTATTTGATAAAAAGAAACAGATTAAGCACATTCATTGAAGAATAGAAACTACAAATTCTGACATAGACTACAAGCAAGTTCAAAAGAAACTTGTACCTATTGAAAGAGCTTCTGTAGTTAAAATAATTCTGCAAAAGAAACTTTTAGATGGAAAGAATTGCACTGGTAATTTTCAAGAAATGTTAATAGAAATCATAATTAATTATTCATTTAGAAGATAAAGAATAGGAAGAGAGCATATCACAGATCACTTTAGGAGGCCAGATATTCTGTTCCTAAAATAAACACAGGTATTATAAAAGAGAAAATATAATCAATAACCCTCCTGAATATAGATGAAAGTATACTTAATGAAATTTTAGTGAATTGAATCCAAGGGATATCAAAATGGATAGAATACTAAATACTATTACCATGTTGAATTTATTGCAGGAATTTAAAATTGATTCAACTTTCAAATGTGAATTATTAAGATAATGAAAGAGAAAATGCTACATCATATCATAGATTTAGAACAAGTATTTGATAAAATCTATCACATAGCTATTAAACACAGTGAATGTGTACTGGAAAAAAACTTCCTGAATATGTTTTAACATCCCCCAAGAATTCTATATAATATAGACATTTCGGAGACTACCAAGTAATGTTCAGGGGCCTCAGTGGTCACTCTAAGTATATTCAACCCAGCCATGTGATGCAGTGCTTGGAGCCTATCAGTGTGATGCTGCTTGATGTACATATTTAATAGCATTAAATCCAATTTAGTTCTCTTGAGAAAATTCTTTCTAATATCAGGAATGATGGAAGGATGACTATATGATTATGACTTTATTCAAAATTATATCTATGTACATGTATATGTATACACTCATAAAATATAATAGAATATACAAAAAGATGCAGAAGTAAGTTAATTTCAAGTAAGATAATCTAAAGTCAGTGAATATTTTTTTCTGCACCTATATGTGTATTTGCACACCTGGGCTTGAAATAGGCTTCTCTCTAGGGTGGCGCTCTAATGAGTTGTGGAATGCGGACATTGAAAATGGCTGCCATCATGGTCGGGGTGTTCCTCTGGCTTCTTCCAAGGTTCTATTTGAGTGGCAGGTTCACGGCTATGCCTGTTGGCTCTCCCTATGCTCAGCTAATCATGAGGCATCCAGGAGGGAGGGCAGGTTCAGGTCCTGGCCCAACACCCCAACAGATCCTCAGAAGAAGCCAGAGGAACCCCTGCACTATGATGGGGGACATTTTCAACACCCACATTCCGCAGCTCAACAGAGCTTCACCCAAGAGAGAAGCCAATTTTAAGCCCGGTTGGTCAGAGCCCCACCCTAGAGAGAAGTCTATTTCAAGCACAGGTATGATAGTCTCGGTGGCTAAAGTTACCAGGCTTCTGTTGATATGGAGCTGGGGTCCCTTTCTCCTACCTCTGTTCCATCTGGGAGGCCCAAAGGACCCACCCATGAACTGCTCCAAGGCTGTCTGCTGTGAACTATATTTACCTAGAAATTAAAAATAAAGCAAAATTAATACTAAGTTGTCCAATTAATGCTTACAAATTTTAAAACTGTGATAATAAGTACGGACAAAAATGACCAAAAATGACAAAAATATTATTTTACTTTATATTATGTGCGTGTTGTATGTGCGTGTTTACTTTATATTATTGTGCGTGTTGCTTTTGAGTACTACTAATAGTAGGTGAAAAAAAGTTGAAACAGTTTCTCTATGCTTATTTTACTAAATTTGAATATTTTTTTGGATGGCTTCTTTTGGTTTTCATTTGGGGAGCATTCAGTTTTGCCCCTGAACCTGTGCCCAATGATCACTCCTGGTGGTACTTGGGGGAACATACACATTTCTAGGGATCAAATCATGGTCAATTGCATATAAGGAAAGCAGTTCTTCATTGTAAAGCGAAGAAAGTGATTTAACCCAATAAAATCTCTTAATTTCAAGATTGTTGATTTTCTTTTAATCACAAAAAGGGTGTTAAATCTTGTCAAATGTGTTGTTCATATCTATTAAGAAAATATAGATTTGAATTTTATTTGTTGATATATCAAATATTTATATTTGGACTGTCACTGTCACTGTCACTCTCTTCCCATTGTTTATCGATTTGCTCGAGTGGGCACTAGTAAAATCTCCATTAGTCCTGTCACAAGCAAGTGCAACCCATAGACATCTACTTGCTCCAGGGACAGGAGGAGCCTGAAACCATTCTTCAGGTTATGGAACTGAGGTCCATAATAGTTACTAGTCTTTGCATAAAAAGTAAATAAAACATGATAGCTTGCCAAGCTTTACCGTGTAGGTGGTATAGTCTCAGTAGAAGGCTCTCAACCCGAGCATTTACTGATGAAACTTAAAGGGGGAAGATCAGGTTTTCTCTTGGATGGAACTCTGAGGAACTATGGAGTCTGGATGTTGAGAATGATGAACTGCATGATGTGTGGTTTGTTCTGGCTTCTTGGCAGGCTTACTGGTATCAGTTAAAACATGTCTATAACTGTTTACTATGTATAAATGTGAAAGAAATTGGGAAGAACCTTATGCAAAATTCAGTATCCTATAAAAATATCTCTCGGCCGTGGGTCTGGCACGGGTGGTTCTCTCTCTTCCGGGGCAACTGGCATGGAGGCAGAGGAAAGGGCAGGACCCAAAACTTCACTCCAAGTCAGGCCAGCATGATCTCTCCCCGCTCATGAGAGAAAACCCTTGGAGCAATGTTGGACTCAGCCACGGGGATGGCCGAGCCCCTTACGGGAGGTCAGCTCCATGGATTGCTTCCACTGGGGCTGGCTGAGCAGTGCAGCTGTGGGTCTGAAATGGATGGGTCTGGATCTCTTCCAGGGTTGCAAATTAGCTGAGTCTGGCATGGGTGGGCCTCTCTCTTCCAGGGCAACTGGCATGGAGGTGGAGGAAAGGGCAGGGCCCCAAACTCCACTCCGAGTCCGGCCAGCATGGTCTCTCCCCTGCTCATGAGAGCAAACCCTGGAGCAATGGTGGACTTGGCCAGGGGTCCGATATTTGAACATTTAAAATATATATTTGAACATTTAAAGTATATTCTAGTTAATCAGCATATCTATATGCTTTTAGTCTATTGTCAAAATTAGTTGGTTAAGATTTTATTCATCACTTGATCACTTGAATCCCGTTATTCATTGATTTGCTTGAGCGGGCACCCGTAACGTTTCCATTGGACCCTACCACGCACCAATGTAGCCCAATGGTGTCTTGTTGATTCAGGAATATGAAGAGCCTCAAACCATTCCTTCAGGGTGTTGACAAAGAAGTCTGACCATCTTGTAGGTGCGCGCCACATAATCTTTTGACATCCCGTGGGATCCAGTCAGTAACAGCTCTAGTCTAGCGGTCATCTCCAAATTGCATTACATGTCCAGGCCTAGATTTTATTGAGCCATTTTATTTCTATTTTCATCGGAATTACTTAGTTATTTCTTTCACTTTCCCAGTCACCTCACAAAGTCCTTATCTGGTTCAGGTAACTGGGTAACTTGGCTCAGAAAGTACATTAAAAAAGATTTCCCTTCTGTTTATTTTTTTGGAAGAATTTGGAATAGGAAGAAAGAGTATTGAATTTGAAAGTTTGGTGGACTTCACCTGTGATGTAGAATCTTGAATTAAATTTTTTAGAAGTTTTTTGATTACTCTTTTAATTTCCTAACTTCAGATCAATCTATTCATATTTTCTTTTTCTTCCTTATTCAATCTAGTCAGGTTATATAATCCTAAGAATTTATTCATATTTTCTATGTTGTCTAATTTATTAACAAGCAGATGTTTCAGTAAAGAGGTCAGTAAAACATTTAAGTCCTATTGTGCTGCTAAAGCTATATTGTGTTGCTCTTGAATTTTACTTTCAGGTCTTTTAATATTTTGTTTATAGCTTAATTGGCAACCAAAGGTAGGTGGTATAAGAAATGACCCATTCTCTACAGTTGCTGTATGTGTGGAATTACTTAGAAACTATACCTGAAAGAATAAAACCAGGTCCATATCAATAGTACAGCAGGTAACTTTTGTTTTGCATGCAGTCAATCTGAATTCAATCCCTGGCATACCATAGGGTTCCCAAAGCTCTGCTGAGAGCATAGCCAGGAGTAAGAACTGAGAATCGAGTATGTGGCCCCAAAATAAACAAAAAAGCAAGCAATCAAACAGAAAGGAATAAAACTCCCAAATAGGCCTGTTTTGAGCTAAATTAACTTGTTCTGATTCGATTATCAGCTGGGATTCACAACATTGCTCTGAGCAACTAGATACAAATTCACATAAATAAATGTAGTAGACAAATAGGAACTGTGGAGCTGTATTCAATGTGAATTTTGGACTCTGAAAAAAGAAAAAATTAAAATTGTAAACCAAATTTTTAGTTAAGAAAAAATATTTTTCTGTTTTAATTTTAAGTTTGTATAATATTTAAAATTTTATTTTAAGCTATTAAAATTAAAAATAGAAAAACATTCAAAAGAGTAAATATTCAAGATATGGATATGTGCAGGACTCATCCATTCCCTGCCGGCTTCGGAGGTAGAAGGGAACTCGTTTCCCGGCACTGTTGGGGACCCCGGCGGCGCCCCAACATGGATATATGGTGCAATGGTTAATGTTCAACCAGGGTTTCATCCCTGAAACTAAATTTGTAAGAAATTTCATCTTGATCACTTGATCACTCAACATCCCGTTATTCATCGATTTGCTTGACTGGGCACCAGTAACATTTCTGTTTGACCCTATCACGTGCCAGTGTAGCCCAATGGCATCAACTTGCTCCAGGAATACAAAGAGCCTCAAACTGTTTGTTCAGGATCTTGATGAAGTCTGACCATCTTGTAGGTGAGCAGCCACGTGATCTTTTGACATCCCATGGGATCCAGTAGGTAACGGCTCTAGTCCAGTGGTCATCTCCAAATCACATTATATGTACAGCCCATCTGATTTTCGACTCTTTGGCAAAAGAGACAGTCTCTGACTCTCTATCGCCGATGGAGGTTGGAACTCCAGATTCCCTCTCTCACTTGAGTGAGGTGTGATATTCCAAGCATAGCTCTCTCAATTCCTCTTTGGGAGACCCAAACAGCGTTCTTATCCTGCTTTCATAGGGCCCAGGTCTCTGAGGCATATGTTAATGCAGGGAGAATGGTATAGTCAAAGAGATGTGCCTGGAGCCAGAGGTTCTTTGTCCTTTTAGCTATTTCTTCTATGCTCTTGAAGGCATTCCATGCCGCTCCTTCCCTCCTGCGCAGCTCAGGTGTTAGGTTGTTCATCATGTTGATTTCTCAACCTACTTACACATAACTGCTGCATTCAGAGATGTTTGTTCCATTGAGAGTGAATGGGGCCTCTGGAACTAGTTCGTTTTCATGAACATAGTTTTCTTTAGATTCAGCTGTAGACCTACCTTTCCACATTCTCAGTCGAAGTCAGCCAGCATTTGTGTCTCTTGGCTAATGTTTGATATTATTAGAATGATGTCATCAGTGAAGCAGAGGTGTTATAGTTGCAGACCATCTATCTTCACTCCCATTCCTTCTCATTTTAATTGTTGCATGACGTTCTTGAGGGTGGTACTTTAGAGTTTTGGTGAAATGGTATCACCCTGTCAAACTCCTCTTTTGACATCAATGATAACTTCCTTGTAGAATGGTGAGATCCTGGTGGTGAATCTGTAATACAGCTCATGAAGGATCTTGATGTATTGGGTTTGAACGCCCTGTTCAGATAGGGCTTTGATGACCACTTCAGCCTCAACAGAATCAAAGGCTTTCTTTAGATCAATGAACGTGAGACAGAACAGCATCTGAGAATATATTGGCCACATGGCAGAGCCTGGCAAGCTGTTCGACATGTATTCGATATGCCAAAACCAGTAATAATAATGTTTTATTTCCAGACCCTGAAAGATTCCATCGAAATATCAAAAAATAAGGGTCCAGAGTTAAAGTACAGAGGGTAAAGCAGACTTTCAGAGGGTAGATCTGGCTCCATCCTGGCACCAAATATGGTCCTTAAGCCTTCTGGGAGTGATCCCTAAATGCAGAACAAGGAACAAACCTTGAGCACTGCTGGGTGGCCCCCAAAACAAGACAAACAATAAAAAGAGAAGGCAGACATAGGACCAGGGTTGTACCTCTTGGTTCCTTAAGTATGAATGGTTTTCCATCCCTAAACCCACACACACATACACACACACACACACACACACACACACACATAAACACACTCATGGACAGCAAAAGTTAAGAAGTATTTTAAATAAGATTATTTATATATTACTTATAAGCATTTAAGAAGTTTTCAACATTAATATTCATCAGAGAAGTGCAAATTAAAATCACTTGATAACCAACTACTTAATCCTCTAGAATGGCTAAAATTGGAACATGTGAACAAATATTCTAGCTGTACCAAATGCAAGTAAAAAGGGAGAGAAATGCTGTTTGATAATTGTGATTTGACTTAGTATGACTGTTTTGAAAAGAAAAACTTGATGTTATTCAGAAGAACTTACTACAGCCGTGCGCCTTCCTGATTAATTTCATTTCTCAGTATATTTATAACATTATGACATTTGTAGCTATATTATTATAATAGCTGAAAACTGGAATGAGACCAATATGTATCAACAATTGAATGGATGAATAATATTTAGTGTAATTTTATAATAGAAAATGTTGCATGATTTATCTCATATGATAACAATGCAAAAAAGAGTTATGTATAAAATGGGCACTGTATAAATTTTTATGTAAAATCAGAGACAGACATGAATTATTGTGATAGATATCAGAATAGTTGTTATTTTTATGTTAGGAAGATTGGGGAAGACTTCTTTAATTCTGGGAATTTTTATTGCTTATTATAGGTGTTGATGCTGTGGTATGTTTATTGAGAAAAATTTCTCAGGTTGTATACTTAAAACATATGCTTATACTATCATAAAAAAATTTACCAAAATATACAAGTTTAAAAGATAGATTTAAACACAAAATATAAATGGGAGTTAAGAATCTGGGACAAGAAGTGAGGGAAGTGGGAACATCTTGAAATAAGATTGTCAATATGGACTAGAATCCAAAGAAAAATTCTGCAAAATATAAATTATGGCTTTTTACTAGTGTGGAAAAATCATTTTAAAATACTCAAAGCCCAGTGAGTTATTAGTGTTGGAAATGTTCAGTGGAATATCTCAGAGCTGATGATTTTTGAATATCTGCATTCATCTATACTATCCATGATGGGTCAGGACTTGTGCAACTATAACACAACTTGAAATAATTCCTCTGAAAACTGCATGATATATGTTCATTGCATGTGTCAAATTTCATACAGTAACATAACCATGACAAGACCACTACATTTTTGTCTTTTCCCTACCTTAAAAGACAGAGTGTGATCCTCACATTTGAGAGTTTGTGCTACTTTAAAAATTAATGGTATAATATTTGTCAGTGTTTTTTCTACCACTGGAAAGATAGATTGACTTGTTATGGTGTGTTAATGTTCAAAATGTTGGGCCTGGAGTGATAGCACAGAGGGTAGAGCATTTGCCTTGCATGCGACTGATCTAGGTTGATCCCCAGCATCATATATGGTCCCTGAGCACAGCCAGGAGTAATTCCTGAGTGAAGAGTCAGGAGTAACTCTTGAGCATCACTGGGTGTAAACTAAAAAGGCAAAAAAATAAAGTTCGAAATGTTTAAATATTAATAGATCATTATATTCTTTCCTTTTTTAAATGCAGAAGTCATTGATTTACAAAATTATGTGTTTTATCACTGTATCACTGTCTTCCCGTTCATCTTCGATTTGCTAGAGCGGGCACCAGTAACATCTCCATATGACCTGTCTCATGCTAGTAGAGCCCAAGGGCATCTGCTTGCTCCAGGAACATAAAGAGCCTCAAACCATTCCATCAGGTTATGGGAATGAGGTCTATAATTGTTACTGGTATCTGGCATTTCAAATACGACACGGGTAGCTTGCCAGGCTCTGCCGTGAGGGTAGCATATTCTTGTAGTCATCTCTAAATCCAGCATTTATTGATGAGCCGTGCGGCCGCTTGCAGCTGCATGAGCCGGGCTGTGATAGGCTGGTCTGCTGGGTGGAGTTCTGACGAGGGGAAGTCCGGTTGTGGAAAATGGAGGCCCTCATGGAGTGGGGGTTGTCCCTCCCGGCGCTCATGAGCGGCTGGGCACAGGGAGAGCCAGTAGCAGCTCTGCCCCATGTCTGTCTCTTGATCAGCATACCTGGGCCGTATTAAAAAAGACTGCTGCAGGGTGGATCTCAATGAGCTGGGCTGTGATAGGCTGGTCTGCTGGGTGGAGTTCTGATGAGGGGGAAGTCCGGATGTGGAAAATGGAGGTCCTCATGGAGTGGGGGGGTTGTCTGGCTTGTTGTGAGGCTCTGCTGGCATAGCGGGCCAGGGCTAGAACCTGCCATCCCTCCCGGGCGCCTTATGAGCGGCTGGGCACAGGGAGAGCCAGAAGCAGCTCTGCCCCATGTCTGTCTCTGGATCAGCATACCTGGGACCAAAGCTCAGGATGGTCAGGGCAAAAGGCTGAGGTCTTCGGTAAGTGCTGCTACCCCTGTATCCCAGTCACCTGACCCTGAGCCTGAATGTGTTTTATAGATACAATTTTATGCCTTTTCAAAATATATGATACCACACCACACCTACCACCAATATATCAGTAAATATCTCTCTACTGTTGTCCATTTTACCTTTTCCCATTTTATAACTTGAGTTCAAGAATCAGTTTGTTGTTACGTATTATCTGTTGCCGTATTTTGCTTTTTTTCGATCTCAGATATTACATTAGTGAGATCATATGATATTTGTCTTTCTTCTTTTTCAAATCTCCAACTTGTGTGTGTCTCTGTGTGTGTATGCACACTAACTGTGCTTAGAGTTTACTCCCTGCTTTTATGGTCAGGGATCACTCCTTGAATGCTGGGACACAATACAGGGTGTGGGGCTTTCACTGGGGCTCAAAAGCAAACCTAGTACTTTAACCTCTATACTGTAACTCCAGCATCTAGATCTTTGTTCTTAAAATATTTACAGCACCTATGATTTTCAATTTATGGATTAGAATTTAAGTGTGCTCCCTTCAAAATGGTGTGTATGCCATGTGTTATTTTCAAACACCTCTTATCCCATCATAAAGTGTAGACAAAGGAATTTTTATTATTATTTTTGCCTTTGAAAATTGAGTATATTAAATCAATATGTGGGCAAGTCTTTATTTTCTGTTCCTTTTCTCCTTTATCCCTGTCTTTGCTCCTGAAGTTCTCCAAGTGCTCATCATTTTCTATATTGCTTTCCACAAATTTTAGTTTTCTTTTATATACAATTTTTCTATAATCAATTATTTTTAAAGACATCTTATTTAGTGGTATAGACTATTGTAAACAAAATACAATTATTTAAACAACAGACTGGAAATAATTAGCTAATGTGTACAGGTGGTCGTGACAGATTTTGGTAAAAATTTAGAAAACAGCAATTTGTGGAAATTAACTTTCTTTCATCTAGGGTGATTTGACAATCCTTGCCAGGGAATGCAAAAATTTTATTATGAAAAGATCAGCAAAATATTAGCCAATTCTGGATATTTGTGTAGCTGACAACTCCTATTTTTAGATTCTACTGATGAGGCTAACTACATTAATTAATAAAGTACTTTGGGTGCTATTTTCTAACTATGATTTTATTTATTCTCTAAAGAACCAGCAAAGAGAAGAAAAATAACATTTCTGAAACGCAATGAGGGTGGCTTAACTTGACTACCATTCCATTATACTTGTGGGCACACACATATTTGGACCAGCCTATGGGAATGGTATACTCTGGGGCAAGTAATAAAATGAATAGTGTGGATAACATCATGCTCTTTCTGGATATTAGTGTGTACTCATTATTGAAAGACTGAATATTTATGGCTTCAACAATATGCAACTATCAGTGATTGGGAATAGTCACTCAAAACATTGTAAAGTCAGCTAAAACCACATCAAAAAGCAAGTCACATTAGATTTATTATCTATAGTCAATCAATTCAGTTGTTTCAGATGATTATATGTATATTTAAAAGTAAACTTTAGGGGCCTGAGCAATAGTACAGAGGGCTGGGCATTTGCCTTGCACAAGACCAACTTAAGTTAGATTCCTGGCATCCCATAGGATCCCAGGAGCACAGACAGGAGTAATTTCTGAGTGCAGGCCTGGAGTAAACCTTGAGCAATACTGGGTGTGACCCAAAAACAACAACAACCAAAAAAGCAATTAAGGTTATTATATTTTTTCAAAGAAATAATTTTTTTTTTCCTTAAAAATCTAGTTTGAGTAATACCAGAGCATGAGCTCAAAGGGAATGCTTGGAACTACTAGGGAAATCATAGTGATCTCATGATATCTTGTAAAATATATAATGCAAATATCACATATTAAGAAAGGCTTATAGTTTTCATGGAATTTTAACATCCTTCTTCTGTCATAGAAAAAAGGAAATAGATTTGTAAACACTCAGTATATTGCACAAGCTCTCTTCAATATTCAACTCTAAACATTAGTCTTCTATTTCTTTGTCCAGTATTTATTCCGGTACATTGAACTGCAGTCTGAAGAAACTGAGAGACAGAGGAAGCATAAGGAAACAATAAGCAGAAGAATTAAAAAGGAAAAGAGAAAATACACAATCAATTTCTACTTTTAGGACATTTATTGCTAAGAATCTACATATAGGGAAGTTAATTGCTGTCTTGTTATATAAGATGGGAAAAATAAATGTGTGTGAATATACATATATATGTATATATACATATATATAAAGATCTTCCTAGGTCTTTATAGGTGAATGATAAGACATGAACATTTTATATGCTTAGCTTATAATTACCACATAAACATTTTTAAAAGGATACTTTCAAAAAACATATTGCCTAATATTTACTTTCACTAAATTTGAGTGTTTAAACCTATAATCATTTACCCATAATTTAGATACATTTTTATTCTATGTTTATCATGTCGAAGTTAGTTTCTAAGAAGTCATTCTACAGCTTTCATACAAGCTTATACTTTAATAGGGTAGATAAAATATCCATAAAAACAATGGAAATAGAAGTCAACAATGACTATAAAAGAACACAAATGAAATACTATACTCTGGGAACTCAGAGAAGAGAATGATGGTTAGTTGGGTGTTTACTTAAGTATGCAATATAGAACTACTACGAAGGTAAGCAAATAACCAGAGCATGTTCTATAAATGAACATTTAGAATTGAGAGCCTGAGAAATAGGTTAGGGCTTGAGACTCACACTTGCATGTGACTGACTCTAGTGTCACATGATCTTAGAGCGCTGCCTGGTGCAGCTCCACTGTCCTCTGAACACCAGTACATGGCTTGAGTGCTCTGCAGCAGCATAGAGCTTGGACAAACCTGTTCCTCAGGCCCTTACTAGCCAAGTTGAACCATCAGCCCAGTTGGCCAAAAATCATGGAAGGAATTGCCAGGGAACTACCTGAACACTGTTTATGAGGACTCTTACAATAAAAAATAAATTGAGAGAATATGGCCAAATATATATTTGGCCAGCCTGGTCCTCAAGGTGTCTTGCCCCTTAAGGTGTCCTGCCCCTCAAGGTGTTGCAGGCGTGTGGCTGCAGTGCTCGACTGGGTCAACAGGAGGCAGATAGGAGACAGGCTTGTCTACACCCAGGGCTCTGCCCTGTGGGCCCTGGATGGTTGATGGTCTGACATAGAAAAAGACTGGGTCCCCTGGGATGAACCCAGAGCCATGGCAGAGCCTGGCAAGCTACCTGTTGTGTATTCGATATGCCAAAAGCAGTAACAATAATGGACCTCATTTCCAATGAATGGAAACTTTACTGGGGTCCACTCCAGCAAATCGATGATCAATGGGAAGACAAGTGATGCAAGTATATTTGGCCAGATTAAGACAGAAACAGGGAAATTCAAATAATAGATATGATACAATGAAGACAGATGAGTCAGGATGATGGTCATGTTCTGAATCTCAGAACTCCAGAGATTCTCCATCAGACAATTCGTTTAGAGTCAGACTGTATTTTATCCACTAAGCAGAAAATCAGATGACAGTGAAATCTTAAAAAGGCTTTTTAAAAATAGTATGATGCTATAAAAAATAAAGTTCCTAATTTTCTATCAGAGACTCAGATTCAGAACATTCCTGTGTCCTGTGCTTTCTGGAGTCCTTTTATTTCTAACTCTTACGCTCTAATGTTTGTTGCCAGATATTAGATGGTTTCTCTGGATCATGGACAGCTATTGAATACAGCGATGTATATGTGCCTGTGCTTCTTTTCTTTCTGGTTATTTTCATCATAAAACTCCATGAGTCCAGTCACACTTACCTGTCATATTTTCTTCTTATTGGACTCATATTCTTTGCTATGTGAGCAGCATCCCTAGTCGGTGCCTTAGGCTAATTTCAGAGTGTTCTTCAGTGCTGCTGTCAAGTCTTTCCTGGATTCTGCCTCTGCTTGGATCACTATTACTGAAAGTAGTCTTGTTGCTACAGTGTTTCAGACCACCTGAAAAGGAGTAGGGAATGAGCCTAGTCTTTTTTATAGTTTGGTCTTCAAGTAGTCATGTCCTTTGTTATACTTTGCTGGTGCCTAATCTCTTCCTGCAGAACTTTTTATGATAAGGGAGATGCAGTTATTGTACAAGCCATTTGTATCCAATGGTTTCTTAATTGCCATGCTAGAATCAAGGATACTGATAGTTTTCATTTTCTTTCTTTTCTTTTCTTTTTTCTTTCTTTCTTTCTTTCTTTCCTTCCTTCCTTCCTCCCTCCCTCCCTTTTCGTTTCTTTGTTTCTTTGTTTCTGTTTATTTTCTTTCTTTCTTTCTTTCTTTCTTTCTTTCTTTCTTTCTTTCTTTCTTTCTTTCTTTCTTTCTTTCTTTCTTTCTTTCTTTCTTTCTTTCTTTCTTTCTTTCTTTCTTTCTTTCTTTCTTTCTTTCTTTCTTTCTTTCTTTCTTTCTTTCTTCCTTTTCTTTCTTTCTCTTTTTCTTTCTTTTTCTTGCTTGCTTTCTCTTTTTTATTTACTTTCTTCTTTCCTTCCTTTCTGTTTCTCTCTTTGTTTCTCTCTTGCTCTCTCTTTTACTCCCTTGCACTCTTTTGCTTTCTTTCTCATTCTCTTTTTATTTTATTTTCTTTCTGTTCTGGGGTATGACCATCAGTGCTCAGTAATCACTCCTGGAGAAAAGGGAACATTGGGGTGCTGGAGGAGAGGATCCAGGTCGCTCTATCCAAGGAAAATGACCTACACACTGTCCTGTAGGTCCGGTTCCTGCCCATCATAGTGAATTTTCTTCTTGGGCAAATTTACCTCTCTCAGGTGGCATTTGGTTTCCTATTAGTTCCTTCTATGCAAGCATGTCTGATCTTCCCATCTCTACTGTAATTAGTGTATTTTTCTAAGAATGCTGTTTTGTACTAACAAAGTACAAAACATGTACAAACATGGTTGACATTAGATTAAGTTGGAATCTGTTCATATCTGGTATCAGTATCCTATCTTCAATCATCCAATGTCTAATAAGATATATAATTATACTCTATTAATTAAGCCTAGCAGAAAAAAAATCATTTTCAATATGGCAAACTTTATTGAGTTTTAGGATTTCATCTCTTGCCTCTCAACTTTTGTGTTTAGAAAAGTTAAACTTGCCCATTTTAAAGGTATATTTTAATCTCTGTACATATTTATCTGTCTTTATATATGTAATAAATTGTAACCTGACTTGTTCTCAATTATTTCTGCAGAAAAATCAAAAGACCATGTCTTATCTGCTTTCATGAAGTTCTATTAAAAAGGCTGGTAGTAGCTACCAAAGGGATCCCTAAGTAACCTAAAAAGAATAAGGAAGCTCTTCCTCATCTTATTTTAAAGCTTCGTTCCCTTTTCAGTGATTAAAATTTAATTACTTTCTGTAATACAGAGTGTCCCCAACTGGCTGGAGGTGAAGAAAGGAAATTGGAAACAACACATAAAGTGAAAAGGTACAAGTCTAAAATGTGCTTAAAAGTGCCTTGTTTCTGCGACTGAGCTAGATAAATAATGCTAATTCTCTCTAGTTTCATCATTAAGCAAATTGTATGATGCCAGTAGGGTGAAGTTCATTGAAATCAAGGACTCATAAAAAACTTTCGGTTGCACAAGCCAATTTGAAAATCACTTCACGATAATCCACAACTAGAGCTTCTGATGTGTTACTTTCTCGTTTACCTCTTTCATCATTTTCCTCCAGCAATTCTGCTTTTTTTGTGTTTGATTTCTTGATATTTTATTGTCTTTGTCTCAGTAGAAATGTATTTACACTCTTGAATGTGAGTTCCCTATGACTGTCTTCAATTTCTGTTACTTCTTAGCAAAAGCTTTTCTTTTCGAACAATTTGACTTCCCTTTGCATCAGCCATTAACTTTCGCTGACTCCTCAGTTTTCAGTTCAGGCTCCTCATTGCCACTCAAGAAACCTATTGTGAACAGACTCTTTTAATAAAACTCCTGTGGTTTTTGCAACCCAGGATAAATCAAAGGGATAATGGAAAGGCTTCAAATCCCTTAACAATGACTATTTTAATAATAGTGAAACAAATTTTTATCTGGACTTTTGTGTTTAGGAAAGATATGTTTAATGTGAGTACTTTTCTGCAAGTTGTAATTGACATCACATCATTTTTTACCTTTTCTGGAGTTGGAAGACTGTGCTGTGTGGACACTTTTCTAGCAAATATTTAGACATTCCAGCATTCACATTGACGAATTGTCTTTATGGCTTTACCAGTTAATAAGAGAGACATCTAATTCAGCACTTAACCCATAAGGGAACTCAGATGTAAGTTTTTTGTACATTTCATCAGTAATCACCAGATTGGAGAGATTCTGTTGCGTGAGAAGACTTAGCAGCAAGATGGGCTGTAGAAGAGCAGCACATAGATATCTAAAGAACATTGCTCTTGTTCTGTGTGCAGTGTTTATAAAAATATTATCAGCAGTGCACATTTTTAATCTAGTGAAAATTTGGCAGCACCACTGAAATCCTTTCTAGCAGAGCATTCAGAATGACTTTAAATAAACAGAGCCAGCAGCCAGGAAATGCAAACTTCAGCAGATTTACAGCAGTAAGTGATAGCTACCAAAAGGCTCTTATCCCTGGTTAGAGTTAAATAATTTACTCTTCACTACCATTAAATGTTTTAAAATTATCTCTGTGCATTTATGTGTGTGTGTGTGTGTGTGTGTGTGTGTGTATGTGTGTGTTTATTTCAGTATAATTATTCCTTCTTGCCACTCTTGATGTTAAATCCTGAAAATGGATCACAGTTCTCCCGGATTATTAGTATATAATTTGCCCTCGAGTTAACTGCCCTCTCTGGAAGAGACAGAGCTACAGCTGTGAATGAGTCCCAGAGTGTCTTTAACTAATTAGCAAACCAGGCAGCACTAAATAAAAAAGTTAGAATGGGGCCTTTCAATGGAAGGTTCCTACAAACATATATGTCTTTGTTTTCTTTTTCAGGGTACGTTTAATAACAAATTCTAATAGTGCAGACTGTTCCACATATTTCACAGTAGCCTTTATATATTTTAAATTTATTTTCTACGGATTTTGGACCTTAATTCCTTTTAAAAAGAAAATTAGGAACATGACTGTGTTTTCATAGTTGTTTATTGATTTTGCTTTTTCTTTTTAAGATAAATTTTTCTTTTGTTACAGAAAACAATGCCGATATCTTATATTTAAATAGTTTTGTTTTTATTTTATCTTCCTAACTTTTATTCACTAGACTAAATAATACAATACATATCTGAAATCTACTCTGCAATGGAGATATAACTCTTTTTTTGCCTTTGGGGAATTTAATGAATTAATTTATTTGAAATACACACAGAACTGTCAGGTATGTTGTGAGTGACCTGGGAGTATATAGATCTCTCATACTATCCTCCAGAGGAGTGGGTACAATTATCCTTATTTCACACACTGTAAAGAGTTTTGTTCTAAAGAGATAAGAGAAGCCAGACATCTAGAATTAATCAATGAGGAGCCTGTACAACAACCTCACATTTATAGGTCTAGCCCAGTGTATTCATTCACTTTAACACCAGGAAGAGATGAAATTCAGCATGCATTTAACACAGGACTGTTTAAGGTGTTATACAGGTCAATATTTATGCTTTTTCTTACAAAATCCACTGTTTAAAAATACATCAAAGCTCAAGTTTATAATTAAGCAAGATGGTCTACTGTTACCTCTTGACAGTATAATCCACATCAGTGCTGCAGGTTCATTTGCCGTATTTTCTTATTCTAGAAATACTCAGACCATCTTTTAAATTCTATTTTATGTTAATGGACTGCCATAATACTTATATTCAAAGTTTAGCAAGTTGAATATAAGTTATTCAAAATAACTTTGAATAACTACAATTTTTTAATAAATGCATAAATTTATAATTTTAATTTATACATTTAGAAATAAATTTGAACTAATATTCAAAGTTACTAGCAAGTGAAGTATTATACCAAATGACAGTAGATGCAGTTTGAAAAAGGAAATACGCATTCATCTAAAAAATTTAGCTCTGTAATTGCAAAGCCCATAATCTGTAATGTATTGTATGAAGTACTTAGAATATCTGATTTACTTGTCCCACTGCATAAAAATATCACTTGTCACTTGTATCACTTGTCTTCCCGTTGCTCATCGATTTGCTCAAGCAGGCTCCAGTAATGTCGCCTATATGGAGATGGATAGAGCTTATCTTTTGTATTTCCACAAAATTATAAATCAATAGTAACTGGAAAAAGAGATTTTTTTTCCAAAAAAAGTTTTTTAGACATTTCCAATTTTGTTTTCTACTGAGAGTATCCCATCCACACAGCAGAGCCGGCAAGCTACATGAGTCGAATTCAATATGCCCAAAACAGTAACAATAATAGATCTCATTCCTAAGACCTGAAAGTATACCTAAATAAATATTAGCAAGTGTGCACTTAATAGAGATAGTGTTTTAATAAAATGAATTTAAACTATGGTTTTAGTATTCATGGTTTAAACAATCAATTTCCCTCTTCTACAAAATGAAACTCAGGGCTTTCTATATTCAGTCAAATTTATTTCCTGGTTTCACTTGCTGGCAGCATGTTGTAAAAATGTATTATGACCTATCAATATGATAAACATTCTGGTTTTTATTATTTATTATTTCCTCCCTAAATTTTCATACAATTCTATTAAAACAAAATTATGTGTTTTGGCATTATACTCAATTGTCATAATTCTTTCATTGAAAAATCTTTTTAATTAAGTGTTAATCAATGGAATGTTATACCTGAACTGTTGTATAAGTTTCTCAGAATATACTAACACAGACCCTTATCTTTTTACTCTGGAATCACTCTTTTCTTTTTCAGTGGTCAAATATGGCCAAGTTTTATTGAACAATGATTTCGTGTCTATGTCAGCAAACCAATATGTTTTATTAGCTAATTTCTAATTTTTACAGGAAGTGGTGATTCATTCTGTTAAAAAGGCAAACTAGCTCTCTCTCATAAGACCAACCAGCTGGTGAACAATATTTTTCCTGATAACAGATTTCTTTCAATGAGTTTAAATTAGTGTTAATCTGCCATCATTTAGACACACCCTTATCTATTTTGAAAAGGATTGCTTTGGAGAGTGAGAAATAGGAGAACAGAGTATTTTCCTTGTTTGTGTCCAACCTTGTTGAACACTTGGCCCCATATGGTTCCCAGAGTCCAGCCAAAAGGTATTCCTGAGTGCAGAGCCAGAAATAAGCCTTGAAAGAGCTGAATGTGGCCCCCCAAATACAACAACTGAGAATACTTGATGTAAGAATAGAATTTCAGATTATATTTATATTTTAGCAATGTATAGGAACAAATCTAGAGCAATTGTATGCTGTCTGAGTTATTCACACTGATTACTATTACTATTTTAATTGATTACTAAAGAGATTAGATGGTATCTGCATTACTTATCTATCCATCTATCTATAGAGAGAGTGGGAGAGTTGCAAGAGAGAGAGAGAATGAAAGAGAGAGTATTTTTTTGGAGAACCAGTATCTTGATCACACATTTTTCTTCCATGTGCATATATGTTATTTCATGTTATTGTTGATATTTGCTAGTATATGTGCTAACTTTGATTATTACTAATTCATAAGTCAATAAATGACTTCCACGATACATGTACTTATTAAGTGTATGCTTAAATGAAAACATTTGAAGATGGTGGTATGCTAGTTTTCTAGGGCTCTGACTAGATATCACAAAATGGATGAATAAAACAACATCAATTTTATTTTCTTACACTCCTGAATGCTGCAAGTGAACAGGATAGTTGGTATAGTCTAGAGGTTCAGGCTTGATTTATAGGTGGCTGTTCTCTCTGCATTCACTTGGTTTTTCTTCTGTGTGTCTGTGTTTTTAATCTCAATTTTGTAGAAGAATGCTAGTTGCTCTGCATTAAGGCCCACTTTAATGCCCTAATTTTATCTAATTTATTTAGGCTCTTATTTTACCACATTCTTAGGTAAGGGGTTTAGGACTTCAATATGTAATTAGGGGCACGGCATTAAAAAAGAAGATAATTGTTATGATGTCTACTACAACTGTGACCCTATGATGATAATTCTTGTCAGGATGTGGTGAGATTCTAATTCAAGATAAATTCTTTTTTGGTGACAGCTATACCAACATTAATGTATGTAGTACCACACTGTGATCTTTTTTCTTAACATGATCAGTAGATTCTTGGCTGAGTTATTTTTATATATTTAATTAAAAAAAACTAGTAAATGATCATCTCCTGTTTTATAAACCTTCCATCTTTCACATTCATGCTATTCTAGTAGATTGCTAATGAGATTAGTTGGTATCTGCATTCTTATCATGGCTGAAGATTTGAGAAAAACCTTTTATTTTATTTAAATTACCTTTGAAAAACCTTTTTATTTTATTTAACATCACCTTTCTGGCTACGAGAATTCTTGCTGGTCCAATTCAGAATGACTTCAAATAGAAAATATGTTTATCTTTTGTTACTAGCAATTATTTTCATTAGAGTAGTGTACCTAGACTTTCTGAAGGCATTCTTCACTATTGTCATAGAAAAGAGGAAATTTTACATTTATCAGTCAATCAGGGATATTATGAGAAGCTAGAGCTACATAAGTGAAGAAAAGATATTGTTCTTTTTTTTTAATTGAGGTTAATTCTATATTGCTATTGGAATAACTGGTATATAAATAACAGGTTTTTAAAAAACTGTTTCTAAAACCTAAGGAGGCGGGAGAGTTGGCATTTTTTCACAAAGACAACATGGCTAAACAACAATTGATTTATTTATCAAATACTGCTAAAGTAATTATTAGAAGAAGAGATAACCTCAGGTATACCACAGTGATACTCTTGGTTTGGTTTCAAATACAATAAAGTAAATGTTATAATGAAGCTAGTCATCAGAAAAATTTTCATTTCCAGCACATAAAAAGTTATTTTTACAGTATTATAGTTTACTAAAGGGTCAATATCATTGTGTCAGGGACAACAATGCATATGCCATAATTAATAACTACTTTATTGCTAAAAATGCTAACCATGAGCCTTTAATGAGTAATAAATGCTTTGCCTTGTTGATGACTGTGGCAATTTCTGTAAAATGAAACAACAGTAAACTTTATGGCATCAACTGGCTTCCTTTCATTAACTATTTCACTGTAGCAAGGAATACTCTTTGAGAATATTTTACACAGAGTAAAATTTCTTTCAAAACTAGATTTGGTTCTCTTGAAATCTGCTGCTACTTCATGAGATTAGCTTGTGTAATACTTTAAATCCTTAGTTGTCATTTTAGGAGTATTCTTCATGCTTTAGCAGTCTCTTCATGAAGAATAGATTTAACCATAAGTAAGTCCTGTTTCTGCTCATCTGTAAGAAGCAGCTCCCTGTTTCTGAAAATTTCAGTGTAAGATTGCAGAAATTCAGTAACATCTTCAAATGTCACTTTTCATTCTGATTTTCTTGTCATTTTTACCACATCTGTAGTCACTTTATCCACTGAAGTCTTGAGTCCCTCAAAGTCACCCATAAGATTGGAATAAACATTTTATAATTCCTATTTATGTTGTTTTTTTGTCACCCTCCCATAAATTGCAAATACTCAAAACAGAATCCAGAATGGTGAATATTTTCAAGGAGATCGCAAATTTACTTTTTTTGCAAATCCATTGGAATGGCATTATGCTGAAAAAAATGTAGCTTTTTAAATATATATCTTAAATAATAAGATTCAAAAGTTAAAATGACTCTGATTCATGGACTGCAGAATAAATGTGCCAGCAAGCATAAAAAAAACACTAATAATATTATACATCTCCATCAGAGTTCTTGGGTAAAGAGCTGTCAATAAACAGTAATATTTTTAAGAGGACTAATTTTCTGAGCAGTACCTCTCAACAGTGACTGACCAACTCTGAAAGCATTCAGTAAATCTTAAAGAGGTGTGGAGTCTTTTGGGTTTTATTATTCCCTTTATAGAGAAAAGCCACAGTTGATTTAGCTTAATTTTCAAAGGTTCTAGGTTTTCAGAGTAGAAAAAAAGCTTTGGCTTTAACTCAAATTTGCCAATGATATTAGACTTTTGCAGAGTGTAAACCCATCCTTTTTAAGTTTGAAGTCAGGCATTGAATTACCTCCTAGCTCTGAAAGTCCGACTGGGATCTTCTTTCAACTGAGCTGTTCTTTTTTTACATTAAAACTATGCTGTTTTGTGTAGTTTCCTTCATCAATAACCTTAGCTAAATCTTCTGGATGTCGTATTGAAGCTTCTATATCAATGTTCATTGCGCTGCATTCCATATTTCTATTACCGGCAACTTCACATTTTGAAGTTCTGGTATCAGCCTCTGATAGTTTCAAACTTTCCTTCTGAGGTGTCCTATGTTCCTCAGCCTTTGTAAAATTGAATATTTTAGCATCTTGCTCTGAATTGTGCTTTAGTTGGAAAGAATGTTCCATCAGGTTTGATTAAAAATATATTTTTAAAATTTTAATACAATGCTAGGGAGCCATCTTAGCTCCAAGAATTAAATTCAGAGATTTGCATATATAAGGATTGAACCATATACCTGGCTCCTCATTCTCATATTCTATCCAAAATTCTTTCTCCATATTAGCAATAAGACTATTTGATGTTTCTAACTCCCCCACAAATGAATCAAGAAAAAGGGGTCATAAGGTAAGACAGGGGATAAGGTGCTTTGTTTGCACATAGCCTTCTCCAATTAGATCCCTGGCCCTGCTTGTGCTTCCCTGAGCATCAAGAGTGATTCCTAAGAAGAGAAGGAGGAGCTCCTAAGCATGGTTGGGTGTGGCTCTAAGGCCTTGCTTCCCACTGAAAGGGATGGCCACCCGATGGGGTGCTGACTGGGAGCCTCGGAATGCCACACCTGTCAAGGAAAACTCTGAGTGACAGGATCCATGCAAAAAGCAAAGGGTTTATTATTATTATTCGAGTATACTCGGTCTCATAGCATGACCACAAGCAGTCAGTGGCTAAGAGCCCCGAGCCCATTCAGGGGGATTTATTTTATTTTATTTTATTTTATTTTATTATATTCCCCCGCCCCCAAATTTTATTACACCATTTTAGACATACAATTGAAGGATGCTCATGTAGAGTTTTGGTTTTACAGTGTTCCAACACCCATCCCTCCACCCAAACCCATCTCCCATCACCAATGTCCCCACCACCCTCCCCCATCCCACACCTCAACTACTTGGTGGGTTCTGTATGTCATTTCTCTCCTCTTTTATCTCTCCCTCCCTTTCCTGCACATCGTGGAATGCAGTGCATTAAAGGGCATTACTGTTTACAATATTTTGATGGACTGCGCGGCCACAAGCAGCCACGCGACCTAGGCTCGAACTGGTTTTACTCTGTTAATCTGGTCGTGAGGCAGTTTCCCAGCATCTGGACAGCGAAGGTGGTGGCTAGTGTGGTGGGCGAGTCTCATCCGGCTGCTTCCGGAACCCCCAGAGGTGATGGGCCCACTCCCAAAACCCATCTGTCCTCCCGAGGGCCTCAGGGAGGATCTTTTAAGAGATAATTCCTTCCACTACAGAGAAGACTGTGCATAACCATCCAATAGATTTAAAACATTACATCAAGGTCTGCATGCAGGCAGCCAATCACTTTGTAACAAGTTATCATCACCTACCACTCGGGTCACACTCAATACATTTTTCTATATTTGGTGCGGCTAGGCACACGTGTGGGATTTCAGGTCAGCAACGGCTATGCATATGTGCAGGAATGCAATTTAGGCCAGATAGCAGGTTCTGGGCAGGGGTCTCCCCAACCTCTAACAGGAATTTGTTCTGGGCCTTTTGTAGATAGCATGGTGAAAAGGTCACTTAGGCCCTAAATTGGTAACTTTCCATGAGTAGGCCTGCCCTGGTTGGGGAGGGGGTTGCTGCTCTCTTTCACCACTTCCCCCAATTAAAGACTCGTTGATTTTCCTACCATCCCTGTGTTACCTGGAATGGACACTTACCTTCTCTCAAAAACTGTTCTTTTGTCTTTGTAACAAGGGTCATTTATACAAGAGGTTTAGTTCAGCTCTGAACATGCCTTCCTCATAAGCTTCACTGTATCACTGTATCACTGTCTTCCCATTGTTCATCAATTTGCTTGAGCAGGCCCCAGTAACATCTCCATACATCCTGTCACAAGCAAGTGTAACCTAAGGGCATCTGTTTGCTCCAGGGACAGGAAGAGCCTCAAACCGTTCTTCAGCTCATAGGATTGAGGTCTGTAATTGTTACTAGTTTTTGGCATAACAAATAAAACATGATAGCTTGCCAGGCTCTGCCATGTAGGTGGTACACTCAGCTTACTTTCTAATTTTTTTTAATTCAATTTAAAGAAATTCTATTTCCCTTCACTCTAACACTTTTGGAACCTTATAGGTTTAATGTGTTTAATTTTCATATAGTTGCGTTCTCAGGGAGAGTGAGACCCACAAAGAGGGAAAGAAAAGGGAGAAATTGGTGGAATAGTCAGAGCACAAAGCATATTATTTTTCACATCTTTATTTTGTTTATTTTCTGATCACACCCAGCAGTGCTCAGTGATGACCACTCCAGTCTGTGCTAGGAGATCATGAGGTACCAGGGATTAAAGCTGGACCTTCTATAGAAAAGTCACATTATACTGAACCCTATGAGTCCTAAATTTTCTCTTTTATATGGGTGTTGGTTTTTAGTGCTGCCAAATAATTACATCATTAAGAATATGCTCAGCTTTAACTATGTACTACAGAAATCACTACTCCTTTATCTTTGGAAATAAGCAAAGCAACAGTGGTTAGGAAAACCATTATGAATTTTATTTTTAAAAGAATAGTGCTTATATAATAATATTTTGAGGTGACTGACATTATTTCACAGTAGATAAGACTGATGAATATGTTTACAAAGTTAAATATTTATTATCTAGAATTTATTTTAGTGGTGGTTTGGGCCACACCTGTCTGTATGGTGTGGTCATACACCTGATTCTGCTCAGGGATCACTCTTGGCAGTAGCCCTGGGACCACATGTTGAGTTGGGGATTGAACTAGGCCAGTTACTTGCAAAGCCAGGAAACTTTTTATTTTCTTTCTTTTGGTTTTGTTTTTAGGCTACGATTAGCTGTGCACAGAGGTTATTCCTGGCTCAGTTCTCAGAGATCACTCCTGGAAGACTCAGGGGACCATATGGAGTATTGGGAATCAAAGTTGGGTTAGTCACATGTAAGGCAAGTATTTTATTAGCTTTACTACTTATCTCTCTACCCCCCACAAATCAAACATCTGTATTAACTCTCTGGTCCCAACAATAATTATTTAATATTGTATATAACATAAATTATATGGGTATTACCATATAGATGAATTTACCACAAAGTTTAAGTATACTTGAACAAAATATAGGTTCTCCTTAAAAATCACTATATATATATGTATAAATACATATATATCTTGCTAATGTATTACTCTTTCTGTAATTGGGTGGAAATGTTTTCCTAAACATGAATTTATGAAAAAAAGATTAAAAAAGTTGGACAATTTCTAGTAAGTAAAATATATATAACAAACCAATACGCAATAGTTGCCCCATCAGAAAGTGCAATAAAACTCACTGGTAGAAAGAAAGTTATTACAAACTTTTTGATAATGTATTTCTATTTATATCACAAAGTCTTAAAATTTTCTCACATACCACAAGCTGTTTTTAACAAACAGCACAACTTTGGTAACAAGAAGAAAGGATTAGTAAAGGAATGAAAGACAATTCTGTAATAACTTTTTTAAGGACACACCCTAATAGGTGAATTACTAGAGACAAGGGGCTGAAGGATGGAAGCAACGGAAGAAGTGTCAGAAGTTAAAAAAAAAAGCAGAATTGTGACAAAAATATATAAAAGCAATGTGTCTATGGCACAAGCTAGTATTTTATAGTGCTTATCTCTACATTATAAGACATTTGTGATTTTCTCCTCTTGATTAACTTGGGGTTTCTAAATATTTGATAATAAATTTGTGCTTTTGAAATAAGCAATGTGGATAATTTTATATAATTATATAATTTTTCTGTTAAATGCTAACTTGGCTCCAACATAATTCCCAGCCTTGAAGTTCCTTATTATATACAACAAGTTGTGATAATTTATCTCTATGGGTTATTAGAAATTTTTTTCTGTGCAATTCATAATGTATATGTTGGAGTGTCTAATATTGACACTGTCCTAAGACCCTCCTTCTTCCAGATCCTAATTTCTATGTGATGCTATGAAAGTATGACTCTCTAGAATTATTTCACATTTCAGTCAGAACAGTAGTTTCAGTGGAAATATCTAAATAGTGCTCTTATATTTGTCCTATTTAATAACCTTCCTCCCTTAATTAAAAAGGAAAAGGGGGGAGAAAGGAATAGTATTAGTGTGGAAAATACTTTTAGAGATCACTGTCTCCAACTGTGCTTGTTCTCTCTGTCTGTTATGGCCCATTAGATAAACATGGTGTTCAACAGCCAGGCTGCTGTTGATATATTTGGCAACACAGATAATGTGATCTATGTTTAGGAGGAAGTAGATGCGTCATTCCATGGGGCACTGGCTTTCTGAAAGTGATTGTTCCTTTCTCAAGGAACAGTGAGTTAGGTCATTGAAACTGAAGTTCTCACTGCGAGTTTGAGCATTTTAAAATTGTCATTTTTACTTTTTTTTTGCATTTACAAGAATTTTAAATTAGTCTTTGAGCTTATTCTCAGAGTTAGCAGGTTCTGACTGAAAAGAAATGCAAACTTGGTTATTTGTGATTCTTGAAGGTACAATTAGTGTAATAGGAAAATGGAGGAGAGAGTTACCTTAGCATGTTTCTTTGACATCCATCAATCACTGTTTTTAGTATTTTCATTTGTGGACTGCAAGTTTAAGCCAGACATACAAGAGGATTTCAAATCTCAAATATCTTTCTCTTTCAAATAAATGAATATGGTACAATATATGTCATACATATACTGATCTCTTTATTTAAATTAAATATGCATGTTTACATATACATTGACCAGATACAGCATCTATTTATATATGTAAGAAATGTAATTCATATATGAATGGGCTCTGCATAGATAGATAATCCACATATACATCTGTGTGCATAATGAATGATTCGTGTGTATGCATGTACGCCTACACACATGTGTGAGAGAACGAATCTCTAGTCATAGTATTTGTAAAAGTTCTTTAGCACGTTTCATCAATTAAACAATTTGGACATAAAAGGACATAAGCCTGGGAAAATAGAATTTCTTATAGTGCTCGGCTGAGTTCTAAAGTCCTTAGTGGTAGGATTTCTAGCATCCCTCCTGGGAGGTGATTCCATTACCTAATAGTTTTCATTGGGAGGAAGTTTTCCTCCATAGGCTTAATGTTCCTCTTTTCAACTGATTCCATTAAACCTAATTACCCCATCCCAAAGCCAAGCAATCCCTTTCTTCTTGGCATTTACACTGTTTCTCTTATCAAAGGCAACAATCAAGCTCTTCAGCTGTCATGAACTTCGGATATTTTTAGCTCTCTTGAGATTTTTTAGATGCTATATTTATATGTTTACATATATGTGTATTACATGTACAGTCACCAGGTTTACTTCTTTCAGTATTTATATAACACTAAATTGTTTCCCTAATTTCAGATGTACTGTCACTTAATCTACATAATAAAGATTTATCTCTTGTCCTTTCTGTAACAATTTTAGTTTTATTCTCTCAAGTGGGCACTAACAATACAACTCAAACTTTGCAAAAGTGCATAATATGTGACAAGCCACAGGCTCACGATTCCTAATCTCTGTTAAAGATTGTTTCTATCTGTGGTTTGGGATGGTAAAGGTTTAAAGATGGCAGAATCCACAATGAATGCCTTCCTCTCTTTTCTGTTCCATTAGGAATAGGATGTTTTCTTCTCCCACAGGGAGCATCGTTTTATTTGCTCTCTAGAAAAACACATATGATATTTCTATAGGTAATTGGAACTTACTTTCTCAACAGCTATGGGAAGAATTCAGTTAGAGTTTTAAAATTATTTACACATAGAATCCAAACTTTCTCCGGTTTTTCTTTTTCGTGTCTGATAAAGAATTATGAAACTTGATATGTAATTATGAAATTGTAAGATGAAACTAATTTTCTCTTGCTTTATCTTTCTCTGGCTTCTCTCTTGCTTTCCTCATTACCTCTTTGCTCTTTCCTTCTCAGTTTCCTTTTCTGACTCAAACAACACTTCCTCTTTTTGGTCTCTCTCTTGTATTTATCTTCTTCCAGGATCTGCGCATCCTCTTCCTTATAACTCTAGCCCCAGTTCTTTCTATCTGTCTGTCTGTCTGTCTGTCTGTCTGTCAATCTATCTATCTATCTATCTATCTATCTATCTATCTATCTATCTATCTATCTATCTATCTATCTATCTATCTATCTATCTATCTATCTATCTATCTATCTATCTATCTATCTATCTATCTATCTATCTATCTATCTATCTATCTATCTATCTATCTATCTATCTATCTATCTATCTATCTATCTATCTATCTATCTATCTATCTATCTATCTATCTATCTATCATATATTGCTTTTTGGGTCACAGTGGCAATGCTCAGGGATTTCTCCTGGCTGTACACTCAGGAATTACTTTTGGCAGTGCTCAGGGGACCATATGGGATGCCAGAGATCGAACCCATGTTGGGTGTTTGCAAGGCAAATGCCCTCCCCACTGTACTATTGACTTTCAAGAAGCATGTCATTCTACAATCCATGGACTTTTATGAATTTTATGCTTTCTCGAGAACATCAGTGGTGACTTCAACGTCTGAAAGAAGGAGATTTTTTTCCTTCCCCTTAGATTGGTTCTGTATCATAGCCAAGTTTGTATACAAGATCAATCTGAGTTAAGTAGAAATAATTCCTTAACAGTTTTTAGAGGCATCAAGGATGAGAACTTAAATGTTTATCTTGAAATGTCTTTTGAGCTAAGTAATGTTATCCTGTATCCTTGTAAAAAAATTCAATTCAATTCAATGACCTTACAGATTTATTGGTTATCAGCAACTTTATATTCAGAAGGCCAGAGAGATACTTTTGGGGTCAGGAAATTGCCTTGCGTATAGCTGATCTTTTGTTTAATCCCTAAGGTGCCATATGTTCCTCAAGCACTGCCAGGAATAATCCCTTAGGACAGAACCAGGAGTAAACCCTGAGCAAATCTGAAGATGATTCCAACCACCATAAATAAAAATAAAATCAAAATATATTCAGTTACAGATAATTAAAAAATCATTAGAAACTCAAGAGTCTGAAACTACTCCTAGTGATGGAGCTCGGGGCTGTCAAGAAGGCACCAGAGACATAGGTACCTCCACTTGATAAGACTATTGTATGCCTGAGGTATGTACTAGCACATGGATGCATGTGTCCCTCTTCAGCCACATGTAAATCCACAGATTCTTGTTTTGTTTTGTAGTGGTGAGGGGCATGCATGTAGTATTTATAGGTTACTCCTGCTGTGGTGGTGAGGGGCACACATGTAGTGTTTATAGGTTATTCCTGCTGTGTTCAGACTATACCAGGGATTGAAACCTGAACTCTTTTATACAGAGCTTGTATTCTAATCTTTACAGCCATCTCTCCAGACTTTACTATTATTTAATCATGGAATATTCAACCTTGTCCTATTGTCTTACTCATGGTGTAGCATAAGTCTCTATACTGTGGAGAAAGTTCAAGTTAAATACCATCTGCTATGGATTCCCATGATGGAAAATGGTTGTCACCAAAAGTAATACACATCTCAGGCAGAAATAAAGGCCTCTTCCCCCAAATGGGGAAATGTTCAATTAATCCTCTGTAAAGTTAGTTTATATATTTTATGCCCAAAGTGACCCCCAAAGGCCAATAGTGTTGTTTCCAAGAGGATAGAGTATGAAACTGTTGATGATCTTAATATATATGCATACACACATATATGTATATGCACACATATGTATATATAAATACTTACACTCCATATGTAAACCCACATATATTTATGCATATATATGTGTATATAAATGTATACATATATCTGTATATACGCATGTATATCTATACGAAGAGTGTGTGTGTTGTGTGTGTGTATGTACTTATGTTTTGGGCCAATTCAGTGGTGCTTAGGGTTTCTTTTTGGCTCTTCCGTTAGTGATCATTTCTGGTGGTGATCAGGGGACCCTTTGAATTGCTGGGGATTGAATTCATGTTGGCTATGCACAAGGCAAACTCCCTGTCCTCTCTCCTATGTCTCTAAAATGTAATTCTGTGACTTTAAGGGTTTCTGGTTTCCTAAGATTGGCTTTTTTGTCCTAAAGACTTTAAACTCCACTGATTTATGTTCCACAGTGGTTTTCCCAATACACAGTACCAGGGGCTCCCTATCTTTTGCCTGCAACAGTGCTAGGAAGATGATGATGACAGATCCAATTAGGAATTCAGATGTCACATAATTCCCAGATAGTGCTGTGCCTCAAAGAAGAAAAGCTTATTGAGTCTAAAGTGCAAGTTTCTCTGATAAAACATTCAAAAAAATTGTTTACTAGGTGATTAGGGAAAGGAAGAACAACAGCAAAACAGTTCATCAAGGTCCATTTAGTTACAATTTCATCTTTTCAATTTCAAGTCCAACTCCTTTAATCAGTTTCCATGACACAAATGCCAGCTGATATATATGCAAGGTGACTCACCTTATTCCCATTAAGCTAAATAGAGATTAAAAACAAACAAGTTAGCAGCTGGAATGTGACATGTAGGTCAGACTTTCCTGAATCTAGTGGGGTAACTCAGAAGAGATTAGAATACTCTTCAAAAAACCAGCAACCAATTGACATGTCTCTAGGCATGCTTGTTGTCTACAGGGCCAAATGGCATATACTGGCAGTGCCAAAAATTCTTTTTTGATGACACAGAAAAGAAAACTTCTTTCAAAGTAGTTATGCAACCCAAGAGAACACAATGCAACCACTGTGCCTCTGAGGGCAGTCTGTGAACACATTATTTCTATATTTTTCTTTCTGTAAACTTTTGTATCCAGTATTATTTCCAGTAAATATACTACTTTCTGAAGATATGACTTAGAATATGCAAGTTATTATATCCCTATTCATTTTTGTGGTTGCAGAAGGCATTTCTATTTTAATGGTAAATTATATTATGTCCTAAATTTGCTATGTCTCTTATATTTCAACATTCTTTGAACTGTTTAATGTTTTAAGTAAACAGAAAATAAAGAATATTAAATATACAAAACAATAGTGAATTTTAAGAAATTTTTTAGAAAAGTAGTTTTTATTTTATTCTCCTGTTATTTCACTATTTCCTATAATGACTAATATTTTTTAAAGCTGCTAGCAGAAGCTTACAGTATTCATTTCAGATAATATTTCCATCAAGGATGGTTTTCAATGACCTCTTAAACTTTTAGTGTCATTTCTCTACTATTTTCAAAGTATTATGCATTCTTCTAAATTTTTGTATGACATATTCTTTTTGTATCCAACTAATTCCGTCTAAAAAATAACTTTATGCTGGTTACATATTGAAATATAATCTGAAATATATGTGTATTGAACATGCAAAGAAGTAAAATATTTTAAATGAAATTAGCTTCTTAAAAGGGAATCTGAAATTTGGAAAAAGCTTTCTCTATTGAAATTTTTATCTGGTCTATATAAAAAGTTTCTTTTTCTGTTTTTAGAAGCTATCATATCGTTACAAAATTTAGCAAAACAGAAAATAAATAAAGAATATAAAACTTCTCCAAATAACTATGTAAGAATGAAAGCCATGCAGCTGCCAAATCAATAAATACAAACTTGGGAAATTCTTCAGAATTGGGCAGATAGCCACAGAATCAATGAGGCAATTTGATGACTGTAATGCGAATGAACATAAAAAAACCCTCAAATGATTTCTTTGACTCATTTTTACGGAGAAAACCATTAGGAATTACTTCATTACCACTTCCTTATGAAGCAATGCCTTCAGAATGGCATATGCAGAGACTGAAAAATAGTTCTTGTAAAATTAAAAATACTTCTATGAAATCAACTGTAGCTGATACTTGGCAAAAAGTTTGCTTAGGGTGGGGTAAAGGCTTGTGAGACTAGAGATTTGATCTGACATGATTGAGAAGAACCGAGCAGAAACATGATGGGTCAATAGGTATCACATGAGGAGGCAGCTCTGATATTTCCATTTTGCCTTTTAGTGACTTAATCCTTCTCTGCTACTTTTCTTCTTTTTCAATAAGAGGGTGATAGTATTCATATCGCATAGCATGGTTATGAAATTTGCAAAAAATTAATCTTTATTAATGTGTGTATTTTTTTAAATTGTCCTGTACTAAGACTTCATGTTCACATTTTAAAATTAGATTTTACTTTTTTGGGGTCACACCCAGCAATGCTTAGAGGTTACTCCTGGCTTTGTACTCAGGAAATACTTTGGGTGGTGCTCAGGGATCGAATCCAGATCGCCCGCCTGCAAGGCAAATGCCCTACCCACTGTGCTATTGCTTCGGCCCCAGATTTCACCCTTTTTTAGAGCAATTTTTGGTTCACAGAAAAACTGAATGGGAAGTACAGAGAGTTCCATGCTAAGACACCCCCAACTCAATCCTTTGTCATAAGCAACATCATACACCAGAATATATGTTTTATTTTTGAGAAGTTAACCCTGATACTCATAATAACTCAGCTTCCCCAGGTCATATATTAGAGTTCACTCTTGCTTTATACATTCTATAGGTTGACAATAATAAATGCTGTCGGTGAGTTAGGGGATGCAACTATGACATTATTGTCATTGTAGGAAGGAACTTGGGAATTGTTAATGAAATTTAAAAATAAACCAAACTGGTAATTCTAGAAAGTCCATTCACTACTCACTGGAAGTTGTTATGAGGGAGTGACTTAGTGATGAAACATGTGTGACCTAATGGGGGAAAATGTGGTTTTATAAAGGAAACCATCATGACTGGACTGTCATGGTTCTTTGTAAGGTCATGAGTAAAAGGACAGCAGTAGATGAAATTTAAGCTTTAGATAAAATTCTCTGTTTCATCATGTTAACATTTTGGTGTTGTGACATTTTGTGGAAGGAAGATAATCAAATGTTCCCAAAACAGAGAATTTGAAATAAAATAAAATGTTAATAAAATATTCTGGAGAAAGTGGAATAAAAATAAAAAATAAAAATAATAAAAATAAAAATCTCCTTTACTACAGTGAAGGAGATATGTTGGTTATTTAGATTTGTTTAATATGACATTAAGCAAGTGACACAGGGACATGGGAGAATCCTTGCTATTTTGGTTGAGATGAAATGTGCTGTGGACCCAAGACTGTACATGTTAGCACTATTAAAAAAAAAGCTGAAATTATAATAATTAAAATTTAAGTAGAAGATAAAATATATTTTATATTACTAAATTACTTATTTTCTGAAAACAGACACACACAAATATATGTGCATATAAATTATATATATTATATATATGATATATATGCACACACATATATATATATCTTGGTTAGTTACATTGTGGTTTAAATACCTATACAAACATCAGTGATGTTTGTGTCTTACCCATAAGCTGTTCTCAGCAGGTTGCCATTATACTTACAGAATCTATCTTTTAATAGCCAACTGGAATAAAGTTATATATGGAGATTGGCCTTATTAACATGGAGTTTTACAGAGGTAACAAAAAATGTTTGGGGCGCTTATGGATAGCAAAAATCTTGACAGTAATAAGTAAGATAATGTGCTTTTATATTCATATTGCCAAAAAAATTCACCTGAGTAAAATTTTGAAAATATATTTTCTTAGTGATTTATGAATTGACTAGTACCCAATGAACACATAGAAAGGAACCATGAGTATCTTTGCAGAGTGATGAACGTAGGGTCAACAGAAGGAAACTGGACCAGGATCTATACTTAGCCTCAGAGTTGGCATTGCAAGCTTAAAACATACACATTAATGCTGCTTTGAGTCATTCTAACTCAAGAGAAAAACATTTATTAAACTTTGATTATGAAAAACAAAGTAGGCTTGGTTACCACAAGGTTACTTTTCTTGAGGGATGTGAGGGTCTATGGATCTAGCTATTTAACATTGATTCTGATTCGACCAATTGATTCCATTTCCAGCAGTGCCAAAACAGAAAAATGTTAAGGCTCAGTTTTGTAACATGATGCAATTTGAGCCAGTGTTTTATTTTTCAATACAACTTAAAATGTAGTTTTTAAATAAATAATCACAAAAAATATAGGAATCATTGACCACTCAACATGAACTGGTTCAGACTCACTGACTTTGTTGCTCTTCTTGATTGAATAGTTTTCTATGAGTTCAGTTGGAAACAATTTAGCATTTTTACAGTAATTTTTTATGTCGTATGTCTGTCTTTGGGTGGGCAGGGATAAGGTGTCTCTGGCAGTGCTTAGCGAGCTACCAGACAGTCCCAACAATCCTTCGCTATCTGGGCAGCCATGGTTCAATTCCCAGACCAGTGATCTGGCTCTGTTCAGCCTCAGGGCTGCGACCAGAACACCCTCGCAGTGCAGGAGCATACAGGGTAACACCAGGTCATGTGATCCCAAAGGGTTGGAATTACGACCTTGACTCCTGACTGCAGGAGTTAGGGTTAGGGTTCTGGAGATTCTGGAGCCAGCTATCCTCCTGGCCCCAGAATCTGTTTAAGAGTTGGCAAAGTTCAGTCATTCAAGCACATTCATTCATATTCAATATTTATTGAGCATCTGGTACATGCCATGCAGAAGTCTAAAAAAAGAATATTTTAAGGCAAAGTCTGTGATCTCCAGCTACTAAAAATAAAAGAGAGCAGCTACCCCTTTCCCAACCAGGGCAGGCCTACTCATGGAAAGTTACCAATTTAGGGCCTGAGTGATCATCTTGAAGTAACCTTTTCACCTGCTATCTACAAAAGGCCCAGAACAAATTCCTGTTAGAGGTTATGAGACCCAGACCCCCACCCAGAACCTGCTATCTGGCTTGAATTGTCTGAATTGCATTCCCTGCACGTACATACAGCCGTTGCTGACCCATGATTCCACACATGTGTCTAGCCACACCAAATATAGAAAGAAGTATTAAGTATGATCTGATTGGTAGGTGATGGTTACCTGGTACAAAGTGATTGGCTGCCTGCACACAGACCTTGATGTAATATTTTAAATCTATTGGATGGTTATGCGCGGGCTTTTCTGTAGCGGCGGGAATTATCTCTTAAAAGATCCTCCCTGGAAGGGCTCGGGCTCTTAGCTGCTGACTGCTTGTGGTAATGCTATGAGCCCGGGGTATACTCGAATACTAATAAAAACCCTTGCTTTTGCACAGGACCCGGTCTCTCAGAGTTTTCCTTGGTAGGTGCGGCGTTCTAACGCTCCCAGTCAGTCACCCCATCGAGTGGCCAACTCTTTCAAAAACAAGCAAACAAAAAACAACGATAACAATGTAAGGACAGTTATGCACAGGCCGCTGACTTGACCAGTATAAATATAAGTAACATATTTAGTATCTTTTGTAATATAGCTTTGCCATTAATTGCCAACTTTACTAAGTAGGTGAAGACACTTTATCTGTAGATTGAAGATAGGTAAACCTCAGGGACAGGGGGCTAGATGTCAGGAGTCAGATGGCTGAGGGTTGAGTGGGGAACTAGTGCACACTAATTATTCTAAATACACAAACTGGAATCAACTAGGGCAGTGATGCTTCTACCATTTGTGCCCTTTTCGCTTCCTCTATACATATGCAAGTGCTCAAGGCTCAATACTAATGGGGTCTTTTGAGTTCAGTGTTGCTCAGGAGGTTTTGCTTCCTAGTAATATGCAAGGTGGCATGAGCCTCATTTGCTTTCCCCATTATCCCAGCGAATGCAGGTTTCTTTCTGTCCTGGCTCCCTGCTGTGCCGCAGTGTAAGGAGAGTAGGGCAATTGAAACTTCTGTGGACTGAGAGAATCACTTCCTGACTGATTAGAGTCTGAGAAGAAGCACCATGCAGTTCTGCCTATGTGACACTACAAGCCTATATTACCCTCCTTCCTCTCATCCCTCCTTCCTGCTGAGGCTGGGGACTTCAGCCACAAAAGTGCCCATTAACTCTTTCATAACCGGTACTGTGGTATGCACTACCATACCTGCAACAAAATATTTACTTCCGGTATTTTTTTCTGATAAATGATATTTCTTATTAAATTCTATCTTTTATTTTCTTTTAAATCAGGAAATGGAAGGGAGATGGAGGTGAGAAAATTGTATTTTTGGGAGCATCATGTTCTTTTCTAATAGTTCTCTTATTTAATCATATTTAATATTTTCTGATGATTCACATTTTAAAAGAAAACGAAAGAGGCTGAAGCAGGTTAATTTATATACACTGCTTGCCTAGTAAGTGTAACCAAGGAATTCCTGACTCAGAGCCAATGAATGATCTTTCTTTTACATAAAGTAGTGGAGAATTAAGACCTCAAAATACCAGCCAAAAAACACTGCTTTAATAACATGAATGGTTCACTGAAGGTAATTTTTTGGGTCTGAATTATAGACAGCATTGCCAGGCCTTTTATTATTTTTTTTTTGCTTTATATGACAACATCTGGATCTGTAGTCTTTCTGTCCAAGAGTGAAGTCCTTTGAAAAAAATCATGATGTTTAAATTCATGAATGTGTAAAGATTAGTTTTCAAATATAGATAGTAATTTTACTGTTTTTCATCTAAACTTTCTTTCGCATCTTATTTATTTATTTATTTTTTAGTTGAAGCATAAAATTTCTTAGATTGAAAGCCCCTGACAAGTCACAGCCCAGAACATAAACAAAGACATTTTTGGAAGCTCCTGCAGAGACCTATATCCAAGATCAGCAAATCCTGCAATTTGCTATTTCCTTACCCCTTCCTCAAATGAGGGTTTATGTAAGTCTCCCTGAGGCAATGCATGGATGGTTTTACCGAGGACTTGGTGCTGTCTAGTATCAGATTGCTGCAAAGGAGAAAATGGGTAGCACTTAATGATTACAAAGCTCATTTATGGTGATTCCAAATATTAATAAACGTGTGCAATAGACACATCGTGACAGCAATGTTTTAAAATTTATGATACTTAAAAGCGGGAATGAATCTGCCAGAAACCTTTGCAATTTTTTAATTTAATTGTGAAGCCTGGAGCTATTAAACCGTCTATGAATTTCCTGCATTTGCCTTGATTTGCTTTTGAATGTCCACAAAGACTGTGACCTCACATAAAACTTTAGAAAGCAGTTTGCTATTGTGGCTTTTCTTTTAAAAATCTAAACCTTGCTATATAGACCCCACTGCTATTTTCCAGGCAGTTTAGTATTGCTAAAGCCAAAGTCATATAAATCCAACTTCCTATTTTCACATTGTGAGATTCTATATTAAATCCTAGGAACAAAAGAAACACACATCAGAAGTGTACTTTTTCCTTTAAAATGAAAAGCTCCCTTAACCAGGACATTCGGAATGTTCCCAAAATGGACTTGTTTTCAGCTTGTTCATCCATTCCACCTCCCAACTGCTTTTTTTTCCTTTAAGTCTCATGACCATTTTTGGTGACAATTTATTATTTGAAGTCATCTTCCAAGAACAGGAAATTTCTTTGTAAAAAGCATCTAAAACAAACTTCATTTACAAAATAAAACGTATCACAGACCAATAGATTCAGTTCTTAGGCAGACTGTGTTCTAAGAGTTTGCTTGAAAGAATGCTATTTTGAAGTCCTAAAATATTTTTTTGTGGAAACATTCTGAATGGTTTTTAAGTGCTAAGGTCAATGCTTGGAGACCTTGTGACCTGAGAAGTAGCCAGACTTTAGAGCTTTAGAATTCATCTTGTTTTGTGATAATTAGGATACTAGTATGGTCATATCATATAATAAGAACAGAGGAAATGGAACTATAGGATAATCTCAAGAACAGTATGAAATCTGGCCGTAATGGACTTCTCATTCCTCACATAAGGGAAGTCATGTCATCAGGATATATACAATCATGTATTAATTCTTCATCATTATAATGGTGAGGAATTTAATGATCTGCTCAAGTGGTGTAGATTGGGACAAATTTCTTATACTTTTAAAGAAGTTGAAGTGTCAACATACTTTGTTGGGTCAGTGTTGGGATTCGCTAGTCACGTGATCCTGGAGTAAAAACTGTCCGATGGGAAAATATTCCCAGTACATGGCTCACACACATTTTTTTCAACTTTGTATCCTTTTATCTAGGGATCAGAGTGACTTTTTTTTTCATATCTCTTTTCTCTCATTGTCAGAGTCTAGGATTATGCTACTCACTCACGCAATGGACTGTAAGGAAAGAAGGTGACTGAGGTCGTTCTAATATACTCCCAAAGCAGGAATTATTGGACTGGAACTTGGACTCATAAAGGATATCCACCCCACCCCCCCCATGCTTCAACAACTATCAACTAATTTGCTCTCAGCCTATTCCTCCTTGTACATTTCCCACTGCCATAAATCACTCTTGTGTGCCTGAGAGCAAACATGCTGGTACATTGACCTTTCCTCTCTTAGGCATCCTTGTGGAGGCATAAGCTTGGTTCAGAGACATTGCTTCAATTCTGTTTCATTATGTATAGGTTCCACAGAGGACCTAACACATGGTGACCTCTCTTTTTGCCTATTTGCCATCCTCACATTTATACACAAGATGGTAATGGAGATTCAGGGGCAAAAAAAACATTTAAAGGAAAGAACAATGAAGTCTTTGGTGACTAATTAAAACCTGTCCTGATTTATGATCATATATAGTTATATTAAACTATAAAATCTCAAAGTTTGAGCAGATCAAGATTTAATTGCCCAGATGACAAAAAAAGCGGGATGTTGAATTCTGCTCTCAGACAAGAAATGGAAACTGACTGGACTTCAGCAGGTATATTATGACCATTTTGCAGAAGAAAAGGCCAGGAGAAATATTTTACAAAGTTCTTGGACTCAGAGTAGACTTTTCCAAAGTTGATAATGATGTGTCCTCCAGACACCCTTTCCCCCAAACTGGAATGAGCCTGTGAGAATGAATGATCATAACTTTGAGTGCAATTAGGGAGTGTTTTTGTTTATTGCTTAAAGGGTGCAATTTCTGGGAGGGTTGGGGTCCAGTAATCTTTTTCTCTGAAAAGATAGCAGTAGGTAAGATGAGTTTGGGAATCTCTGCAATAAATTCTACAAAGAGTTTTTTTTTTCTTTTTTGGGTCACACCTGGCAATGCTCAGGGTTACCCTAGCTCTGCACTCAGGAATTACTCCTGGCGGTGCTCAGGGGACCATATGGGATGCTGGGGATTTAACCTGGGTTGGCAGCATGCAAGGCAAATGCCCTACCCTCTGGTTATCGCTCTGGCCCTACAAAGATCTTTTAATTTTTTAAATTTTTTTTGCCCTTTGGGTCACACCTGTCAATGCTCAGGGGTTAAATCTGACTCTGCAATCAGGAATTACTCCTGGATTATTTTAATAATGTTTGTTACAGTAATATAGATACATAGTCTTGATAATGATATAAAATATATCTTCAACTAAGACTCTTAATGATTTTTTTTTAATTTGGGGATTTGATATATAGTAAAGAGGGCACGGTACTTGCTTAGCATGCTGCTGACCAAGGTTCAAACCCCCTGCATCCCAATTGGCCACCTGAGCACTGCCAGGAATGAACCCCTGGGCATTACTGGGTGTGGCCCAAAAATAAAAACAAACCAAAATTTAAAATTATTGGCCTAGACAATGTATGTATACAAAGTAATGTAGTCCAAATGTATATCTATATATGCTTTTTCTCCCTGGAGGTATTATTAGAGAGACTCACAGACATGGGGCAGAGCTGCTACTGGCTCTCCCTGTGCCCAGGCGCTCACGAGGTGCCCGGGAGGGATGGCGGGTTTAGCCCTGGCCCGCCACCCCAGCAGAGTCTCGCAAAAAGCCAAACGAGGGGCCGGAGTGATAGCTCAGTGGGTAGGGCGCTTGCCTTGCACATGGCTGGCCTGTGCTGGCCAGGTTTCGATTCCTGGCATCCCATATGGTTGCCCGAGCACCGCCAGGAGTAATTCCTGAGTGCAGAGCCAGGAGAAACCCCTGACCCAAAAAAAGCAAAAAAAAAAAAAAACTAAAGAAGCCAAATGACCCCCCCACTTCATGAGGGCCGCCATTTTCCACATCCGACTTCCCTCTTGTCAGAACTCCACCCAGCAGAAGAGCCTATCACAACCTGGCTCACAAGGCCACTTGCAGCCGTATGGTTCATCAATAAATGCTGGAGATCAGAGGTGACTACAAGAGTATGCCACCCACACAGCAGAGACTGGCAAGCTACCCATGTCGTATTTGATATGCCAAAAACCAGTAACAATTATAGACATCATTCCCAAGACCTGATGGAATGGTTTGGGGCTCTTTATGTTCCTGGAGCTAGCAGATGCCCTTGGGCTCTACTTGCATGAGACAGGACATATGGAGATGTTACTGGTGCCCGCTCAAGCAAATCGATGAAACGGGAAGACAGTGATACAGTGATAGAGATATTATTGGCCTGGATCACAGATCCCTGAATGAAATTCATTTCTGTTTTAAAACATGTAAAGATTTTTCTCAAAACAATTCTATTTTATTTATTTAATTTTTATTAAACATTTTATTATACCACTGTGAGATATACAATTACAACGTTGTTCATGTTTGGAGGTTTCGGTCATATAGTGTTCCAGCACCCCAACCTCCACCAGTGCCCATTTCCCACCATCAATGTCCCCAATTCCTCCCCCTCCCATAGCCTGCATAAATGGCAGGTTCTTTATCTCTTTTCTCTCTCCCTCTCTCTCTTTTCCTTCTATTACACATTGTGGGTTTCACTACTTAAAGGAGTAGTATGAATTGTTTTCCTCATCATGCTTTGCAATGGTCTTCTCTTTTGCCTAGTTTGCTCTTTTCAGGAACTAGTCAATGAATTTAAAGTCCACATTTTTCTCAAAATTATAAATAAACTACCTTGTAATAAGTCTGTTTTGATCAAATACAAACTTAAATATTGACTATCTGTGGAGAAAGCTTGTCTAATGTAAGAAATATCAGTAAATTAGGCCAAGATTTTTTCTAGAGGACTCTTCTTGAATTGTCTATTTATCCCTCTTCGTTTCTTTAGAAATGATGTTAAATTTAACCACTGTTACTAGTTCTTATATCAGGAAACTTTGCCCTAGGAGTTAGTTTATCATCTGAAGTTTTATGTGAAATATAGCAGCACCTATGTGGAGAAAGTGCCTACATTCTATATGAACAAACATAAAATATTAAAAGATGACTTCTAAGAGATATGAAAATTGCATATACTATGTAGCTATCACTTAAAACATATCGAAGAGATTTCCATCATCCAGCATCCCTCTAGGGCAATCAATTTCTGTCTATCATTTAGTGCAATACTTAGTGATTTTCATCACTTAAATTAGTTTGCCTATTCTGGATCTTCATTGTAATGAAATCCTAAAGCATAAGACTGATTTGTGTCTAGTTTCTAATGGATTTTATTCACAGTCTATTCCATTTATTGACAATATATTCCTCTTGACTCCCCACTCCATGAGGACCTCCATTTTCCACATCCGGACTTCCCCCTCGTAAGAACTCCACCCAGCAGACCAGCCTATCACAGCCCGGCTAATCAAGATCCACCCTGCTGCAGTCTTTTTAATCTGGCCCAGGTATGCTGATCCAGAGACAGACATGGGGCAGAGCTGCTACTGGCTCTCACTGTGCCCAGCCACTCATGAGGAGCCCGGGAGGGATGGCATGTTCTATCCCTGGCCCGCCACCCCAGCAGAGCCTCACAACAAGCCAGACGACCCCCCAGTCCATGAGGACCTCCATTTTCCACATACAGACTTCCCCTCATCAGAACTCCACCCAGCAGACCAACCTATCACAGCCCAGCTTTGCGGCCACTTGTGGCCGCGTGGTTTATCAATAAATGCTGGATTTTGAGATGACTACAAGAGTATGTTATCCGCACGGCAGAACCTGGCAAGCTACCCGTGTCGTATTTGATATGCCAGATACCAGTAACAATTATAGACCTCATTCCCATGACCTGATGGAATGGTTTGAGGCTCTTTATGTTCCTGGAGCAAGCTGGTGCCCTTGGGCTCTACTTGCCTGAGACAGGTCATATGGAGATGTTACTGGTGCCCCCTCGAGCAAATCGATGATGAACGGGAAGACAGTGATACAGTGATATTCCTCTTTACTATCGAACAGTATTCTTCTTTATGATTATATTACAATTTGACTATACAGTCTTCAGTTGATGGATGTTTGACTTGTTTTCGACTATAGTAAATAATGGTACTGTGAACATTCTAGGACATGTGTTTTGATGGATGTATCTTTTGAAGAGGCAAAAGATACCTAGGAGTGGAATGTTGGATCATTAAGAATATATTTTCACTTTATTGGAAGCTTACTAAAATTTTCTAATACATTTTCAAAGGGATTTCTAACTCTCAAAAATTAAATAGGCTCTGCTTTTAGGGCATCTGTGCAAATATTTTTTGCTTGTTTTGAGCCTTTCTCACTTCTCTTTAGACCCTAGCGAGTGCTTAACTCTGCCTTTAATCTATAATGCACTTGGGTGTTGGCACACATTGCAATTACTTTAAAGTGTTTTACATAGCTCTTTGCATTTCAGGTCAATTGTATCTACAGATAAATTCATCTAGAATATAAATTTTTATTAGGGAAATTGTTTTATTTGCTATAAATAAAATACTATAATGATCTCTTCACAAAATGGGTGTTTAATAAATATGTGCTAAATAAATGAATGAATGAATGAATGAATGAATGAAGTATTAATGCATTTTGGAATACTCTAATTATGTTTCCATATATAACAATATATACAACCAATCTTTTTCTTAACTCTTATTGTCATTCCCTTTTTAAATGAAAAATAAATGATGCAGAGATGTAAGATATATACCCTTTGTCACAAAGGAAATATGCCAAGATATGAATCCAGGTATTATATATAAAAATCAATGATTTCACTTCAAAAAAGACTATATTGT